>CM059218.1:1173477-1293477 GCA_030347435.1 Clarias fuscus | reverse complement strand
GAAGCCGATGGTTTCTGAGCTGTGAGCGATGAAGAAAACGACATTAGCAGCGGTGTGAAATTATTACCTGATGTATTTTTAGAGCGCCGCAGTCACTGCTTTATGAAGAACTTGCTTAGCGCGCCCGTGTGTGTGTGCGTGTGTGTGTGTGTGTGTGTGTGTGTGTGTGAGAGAGAGAGAGAGAGAGAAACGGCCCTTTGTGGTGTTTAACACTTTATGTAACCTACATTTGGCTTATAACTGAGACATTAAGGTGTTCTAGATCCAAATGTCATCTCTGTACTTGGAAAGTGGGAGTGGCCTAAAGCTGATTAAATCAATAATTATACATTATGATATCTGAATATAAAAATCGCTAGTCGTGCACCTGCAACAAATTCTCAACCTTGAAAACATGATCTTTGTTGTCTAATACAGACACACACACACACACACACACACACACACACCCCCACTCCCAACACACACACACACACCTTCATTAAGCATTTACAGGCTCACAGATTCGATCCCAGCTGCACCGTCCAGTCTGTGAACGCCCCGATCCTTTACTTTAAACTCACGACATTCAACACAATCGCAAGAATCCCAAACTTAGCCAGACGTAGCCGCTAACGCTACTAGCAGCTAACACCGAGGTGAGTTTCAATCGCTATCTCTACAGTTTACTCATACAGTTTTATCTCCACCATGACGCGAGATACCTAACACCCCCCCCCCCCCCCCCCCCCCCCGCCCCCCCCCCACACACACACTCCCTCCTTTCCTTCCTCTCTTTCTCCCGTCCCACTCATGCCCTGTAGGACCTTTCCTAATGGTCTTTTAATTTTTTTGGAGAGGTTATTTTTAGCTAAAGATAATCGAGGTGGAAACTCCCATCTGTCCCGTGTACAGGCCAGCTGCTCTGCTGCTCCGCTTTTCTTTTTCACCAGGATAAAAAATAAAAACCAGGGGGGCAAAAAAGGGCTTTAGCGTGACAATGGCACGGGGACGGCTGTGGCTAAACGCTGGCTCGGAGCACAGCAGATGTTTGGAGCTTTAGGTGTTTAAAATGTCCTGCGACGTTTTAGTTCCAGTCTGTTTCCAGGACGTTACTCTCACTTCTGGTTTGCTAACGTTTTAGCCGCTTCGCAAAAGCAACAGCGCTGTGAAGTGAAATGAAATGAAAAGAAGACAGCGGATTTACTTTGATGTGAGTCCTTTATCAAGGATCATTACTATTCTACGCTATGCTAACACACACACACACACACACACACACACACACACACACACACGTCTCCAATCCATCAACTCCTCTGGCTCTTAGGTTCCCGCATGACTTTACAAGAACTTCGACTCTGCTCCTGTTCTGCTCTCGGAGTTTAGAGTGGACTTTCTCCGCTCGTGTCCTCATGTCTCACTCTGCTCACGTCCTCGTTAGGTCGTCCTTCCTTTCCTCTCCCCGGCCTGCGCCTGCCCGTTAATGGCAGCAGATGCAAAATTAATGGCACCAGTGCAGAGCGAGAGTGACAGCTGAAGAGGAATGACTTTGAGCTCGGCACGTCATCTTCATGAAGACTTATCTTGCTAACTGAGAGACAGAGGCGACGGCTAGGTCAGCTAACGGATGTTAGTTTTTCATGCTCCGTCATCGTCAGCCGTCTTTAAGCAACGAGGCACCAAAAACCGAAGGATTTTCACAATTTATATATATATATATTTTTTTTTTTACATTTTCCCCCTAAACAGCATCCAAACGTGTTTCCGCGCCCTTGAACCATCAAGAGTTAGATTTGTGCACAATTCAGCACCTCGCTCAGAAAGCGGCTTAACTTCTCAGAATGAACGTCTCTGGTTTCTGACGTACTTTGAACGTCAACTTCTACATTTCTTGTGGTTAGTTAAGCTACAGATATTCCAGTTAGCTGGTTAGCTAAGGTGATGCATAGCAGTTTAGCAGCTAGGGGTTTGACACCAGCACGGCGGCTGTCATTCAGATCGGTGACGCCCCAAATCATGCATGATTTTATGGCTTAAGATAATTTTAACTGATGAGTTACATAAAAAAATTATCCCTATAAAATGTCAACCATGGGAAATCTAGCTATTGAGAGTAAAACTTAATTTTAGGAATGACACGTTTTACCATTCTTCTTTTTTTTTTTTTTCTTTAAAACCGGAGTTTCTTGGTAAACCTTCTTTGTTAAAGGTTATTACTACACTAATCATTCCCTAATTAGCAAGCTAACGTCAACTCAGGGTGCAGCGATTTATACAGTATTAATTTAATGCAGAGCAGACTAAAGCACATCAGATAGATCCTGTAGCTTTGGGATTGGAAATTTGAAGCATTGACCGCACCAGATTAATTAGTATAGGAGTACAATGTCGCAGGCCACAGGCCGGAGAGAAATCGATGGACCAGCAAACAGGGCCGTCAACAAATCCTCAGGCGTTTTTGGTCGTGTTCCAGCCTGGAGTTCCAGCTTGGATTCTAGTGGAGGAGCTGTCAATAAAAAAATCTGCAGTTTCAGGTTTAGATAAGCAGAGCTCAAAGACTTCAGGCATCTGAGATGGTTTAAATGCCAAGCTAGATGTTCTTTAAGGATGGAGAGGTAGTGTAGGAGTGATAACAGTTGAGATATGCTTTCATTTACTTGTCAGGAAAATATAATAGAGTTCCATTACATGCCAGTTTCTTCTCAGAGCTCCGGGACAAAACTAGACGCAAACTTCAGCTGTCTAGCTGTCGATTTATTTACTGTACTTAAGGTGTCAGTAAAACTGTGATTCTTTTTTTTTTTAGCTCTTCTTGGATAAATAAACAAAAAAAAAACAATTTCATTTAAAGAGAAAGAGACAAGGGAAGCAGCTCTCAGCATTCCATGTTGCAATGGAGACAAATTTGGAATGAAGTAGAATTGGAAACTTCTACAGTACTTGTCTACAGACCTTGTACACTATATGGACAAAAAGTATTTGGCCAAACCTGCAGTGACACTGTATTGTTTCCAAATTCACACACTTCAATATGGAGTCGGTGCCCCTTTTGCAGCTACAACAGCTTCCGCTCTTCTTGGAAGGCCGTCCACAGGATGTTGGAGTGTTTCTGTGTAGAGCGTTTATGAGATCAGACACTGTTGGACACAAGTCCTGGCTTACAATCTCCATCCAGTTCGTCCCAAAGGTGCTCGATGGGGTTGAGGTCAGGGCTCGGTGTTCGGGCCGCTCGAGTTCTTCCACATGGAACTCATCTGACTGCGTCTTTATAGTCGTTGCTTTGTGCACTGGGGCGGAGTCATGTTGGAATAGGAAAGGGCCTTCAACAAACTGTTGCTACAGAGTTAATAAAAAGCATAACGTTGTCCAAGATGTCTTGTTATTCTGAAACATTAAGATCGCCCTTCACTGGGGATAAGGGGCCTGATTAAAACACCTGAATTCAATCATTAACCTGAATTCAAAAATACATTTGTCTATATAGTGTATATGTTTTTAAAAATCTGACTTTAGGTAGAACACAAGAAAAGTTTTTTTTTTTTTTTTCCATTCTCCAGCTCGACTGACGGTGGTGTGTGCTGATAATCAGTTAAATTCAATTCAATTCAATATAGAGCTTTTAACAATGGTCAATATTAAACACAATATTTAGACAAGTCACTGGATAATAGTTACACAATTCTCCATGCTTTTAGACTTAAATTTACACATATATATAAAAGAAAGGTTTTGACTATAAATTAGTCAGAACTCGCTCTTTCAATGATATCTTTATGTTTCATACTTTGGAGGATCCGAAACCAGCCTCAGAAAATTCTATGTAAATCTGTAAGTCTGTCCGTCCTGAATATGTCTTAGCGTCACACAAAACCATCTGGACAGAACTTAATGAAACCTTTGCAGTACTTGGACATCTGCTTGAAGTTTAACCTGCACCGTAAGTGCAATCAGTGAAGTGTTGAGTAAAAGCCATGTTATGAACCGTTATGTGATTTTACGTAGATTTAATAATCTACTTGTATTCGCCTGACGAGGAAAGAAGTGCAACTTAGTGTAAACAAGGCGTCAGATACTCGACCTTACAGAATGTGATTTCTGTGTATTAATAAGTGAGACAGAGAGTTCTGCTGTACAGAGAGACACACAGACATGGACGTGGGTGGACTTCAACCTGAAATAATAATAATAAGAATAATAATAATAATAATATCACTCATTACATTAAAGATCAGCAGATTAGTTTTAGATTTAACCTTTTAACTATTTAATTACACTAGTGTGTCACATGACAGGTGCACCACCTTTCAGTCTTCTGCATCATGCACTCAGTCACAGGTGTGAAGGTGTTGCGTCTTTTTGCAGGACTGACTGCACCACGGCGAAGCGCTATAGCACACACTTCCACAAGAGCGACTTGGTCACGTGACTACTCCTTTAATCTGGAGTCTGGGGGATTATGGGACTACGAACGCACGCCGCCTGGCTCTTCACATTCTGTAGCCTCCTGCATCCAATAACACACCTGTACACCTTGTGGAAGCGTCGGGGAGAACTTTCAGATCTGATTATAGCCCTGAATGCAACTCTTGGTAACCTCTCTCTCTCCCCTCTCTCTCCCCCTCTCCCTCTCTGTCTCCCCCTCTCCCTCTCTGTCTCTCTCTCTCTCGCTCTCGCAGTTTACTTCAGCAGTGCTTTATTGGAATGAATGTTTAAAAAAAACATGCCATTGTTGCCAAAACAATTATTGATGGTGATTACATTATTTAAAAAAAAAAAACATTATAAACATAACACACCAAACCAAAACACAGTATTGGGGCTGATGGCTTATGTTTTTTTTTTTTTTTTTGAAGTTTATGCATCATGGAAGTAACCAAACTCGCTTCCCTAAAAATCTCAAGTTGCTAACTTCAGCAAATGTGTATATGCATATTTACAAAAAAAACAAAAAAGAAAAAAAAACAAGAGACAAGAAGCATTACGTTTGATGATAAACGGTGTTACTTGATTCGATCTTAAAATTCACTTTTTCACCAGGTGAGACACTTTTTAACACCAACACCGTGTTTCGGCAGATTAAACACTAATTAAAAACATAGTGGGTAAACAATAAAACAACAACAAAAACTACATGCACAGTAACTGTGTGTGTGTGTGTGTGTGTGTGTGTGTGTGTGTGCGTTCGTGCGCGCGCGCATGATCTTGGAATGAAACGCAATTCCTTACCTTCCATGCAGAAGAGCGCGAGCCACGCAATCCATAAATTGTAGCTGTTCAGCATCGTTCCTTTGATCAGGTTTTTTTTCCCCCTCCTGGATCTATTTCTTCTTATTCTTCTTATTATTCTTCTTCTTATTATTATTATTATTAATGCAAAAAATCAGTGCGTCCAGAGTTTCTTTGTTGGAATGGTGTCTCCCAGTGCATGAAGCAAAAGTCTTTGTCACATCACACTGCTGCTCTTCATGCCAGGACCAGCGCTGATGTCTCGCGCCGCTGCATGTCTGCGCCACGTCTCTCCACGCGCTCCTCCTCTCTGTGCATTCCGCCGTTACCGGGAGGATCACCGACACACACTCGCGCTGTCCTCCTCGGTGTGACCGCCTCCGTTTGCTCCGCGCATGTCCGCCGCAGGATCAACAACTGAACATTGATGCTGATGATGATGATGATGATGATGGTGCGGTTCAGTAATCACCCCTCCGGCTGCGGCTGTTCATTCTAACGCGAGGGAATCCCGCGCGCGAGCGCCGGGTGAGAGCGCGAGGCAGTGCATGGCCCGTGCGTCCCGACCGCGCGCGCTCCGGGTCAGATCTGCTGAGAGGCGCGCGGAGCCCGGAGACACACACACACACACACACACACACACACACACACATTCTCTCTCTCTCTCTCTTTCTTTCTGTCCGCACTGGTGCTGTTGCCGTGGAGACGCAGGTGACGCCATCGGGAGGAAGGATTGGGGTCGAGGGAGGAGAGGAAATGACGCCATCTCGTGGCAACGGAGAGAAACACACACGCACACACACACACACACACACACACACACACACACACACACTGAGAGATGATGAAGATCATGATGATGATGATGATGAAGATGATCACTAAGCTGGAAGCAGAAGTGCACCTGGGCAGCGTATGAGTCGCGTCTCCTGATCGCTCAGAAGGTGTTGATTACCGCCGGGGGCCAAAAGTTTTGCGAGCATTTTTGCAAGACAAGCAAAATGTTGAAATCAATTTTATCTTAATAAACGAGCGACGTCTTGACATACGAGTGCGCTTTGGCTGGCGAGCACAAATGAGCCGGTGGTTCTTCTCTCTCTTGCGCACTGCGGGATTGTGGATCAGTCTCAGTGCGCGCGCGTCTCTCGTATAGTCAGCATCCGTGCGCGCGTGTATGTTTACTATAGCACTGTGACCACGTGTGTGTGTGTGTGTGCGCGTAAAGCAAAAGCAAGTGACATTAGAGAGGTTCCTTGTTTAAGACGATTCCTGACAGAGCAGTGTTTCCGTTAGTGTGTGTGTGTGTGTGTGTGTGTGTGTGTGCGTGTGTGGGTTTGTGCGCATGTGTGCGTCCCAGGTCTAACTGTAATAAATGTTCACTGCTTCATGTGTTTAGATCTTTGTGTCAGATGTTACTCTGGTGTGCTGAAGTATAATTACACACATTTCATAAGCGTTTAAGGCTTTTATTGATGATTACATTAACTTTATGCAGAGAGTCGAAATTTGCAGTGTTGATCCTTCTTTTTCATGCTGTCAATCATCTTCTGCTCCACACCCTCCCTGACTGATGGTGCAGCCCATTCTTACACAATCAGTGCTTGGAGTTTGTCAGAGTTTGTGGGTTTTTTGTTTGTCCACCCACCTCTTGAGTATTGACCACAAGTTCTCGATGTGATTATGGTCTGGGGGTTTCCTGGCCTTGGACCCAAAAATGTCCATGTTTTGCTCCCCGAGATACTTCGTGATCACTTTTGCCTTACGGTGAGGAGCTCCATCATGCTGGAAAAAGGAATTGTTTATCACCAAACTGTTCTTGGATGGTTGGGAGAAGGTGCTCTTGGAGGATGTTTTTGTACCGTTTTTTATTTATGGCTGTGTTCTTAGACAAAATTGTGAGTGAGCCCACTCCCATGGATGAGAAGCAACTCTCACACGTGAACGGTCTCAGGATACTTTACTGTTGAAATGACACAGAACTGATGGTAGCGCTCACCTTTTCTTCTCCAGACAAGCTTGTTTTCCACATACTCCAAACAATCGGAAATAATAATAATAATAATAATAATAAAGGGGATTCATCAAAGGAAATGACTTTACCCAATCCTCAGCAGTCGAATCCCTTTTTCAGAATATCAGTCTGTCCCACATTTTTTTCCTGGAAAGACGTGGCTTCTTTGATGCCCTTTTTGAAATGTGTGAAGGTGAGCGCTGCCATCAGTGCTGTCATGTATTGCATGACCGAGTACACTTTTCGCAAAGCAGCAGACTTTGTTAAAAGTAATATTTGTCTCTTTCTTAAAACGTATGGCCGCGGCTGTACCGTATTAACAAGCTCGCTGTAATGCATCACCGTTTCCATAGTAACAGCTCATTCACAGGGACTCACTGATATGAAGTAAGGAGATGTTAATGCGACATTTATGGTAGGAGTCGCCAGTTTGTGTGTGTGTGTGTGTGTATGGGGAAAGGGTTGTCATGGTCTGTGTGTGTGTGTGTGTGTGTGTGTGTGTGTATGTGTGTGTGCGTGCATACACTGCAGAGTAAAATGCTGCAAGTTTCATTGGGAGTTTGTATATTTGAAGACCCGCAGCTGCATCAGCAGAATTAAAACTCAGCTTTTCTGTACACTGTTCCTGCAGGGACAGATGGATGTGCACTGTGTGTGTGTGTGTGTGTCTGTGTCTGTGTCGCACACGCCCAATTTTACTGTAGTCAGCTCAATAAAGAGAGATGTTAAAGCCCAGGTGTGCAGATTATGATTTATTTTGCACACTGACTGTGTTAGCTATTCTCAGATAAACATTCTGCAGAGCTGTCTGTCTGTCTGTACATCTACATCTACATCTAGGCATTTGGCAGACGCTCTTATCCAGAGCGACTTACATATATATATATATATATATTTTTTTTTTTTATCTCATTACATCTGAGCAATTGAGGGTTAAGGGCCTTGCTCAAGGGCCCAACAGTGGCAACTTGGTGGTTGTGAGGTTTGAACCTGGGATCTTCTGAACCGTAGTCCAATGCCTTAACCACTGAGCTTCCCCTGCCCTGTCTGTCTGTCTGTCTGTCTGTCTGTGCACTGTGCTGTATTCCCAGGTGGCTTTGTTTGTGAAGGCTTTCCACAAGGTGTAGGATTGTGTTTATGGGAATTTTTAACCATTCTTCCAGCAGCACATTTGTGAGGTCAGACCCTGGTGTTGGACGAGAAGGCGTGGCTCGCAGTCTCCGCTCTAATTCATCCCGAAGGTGCTCTATCAGGTTGAGGTCAGGACAGTCAAGTTCTTCCACACCCAACTCCCTCATCCTTGTCTTTATGGACCTTGCTTTGTGCACTGGTGCAGGAACAGGAGGCGGCCGTCACCAAACTGTAACCACAAAGTTTGGAAGCATGAAATTCCACCATTCATTCCACCAAACCTCATTCCACCAAACTTTACACTCGGCACAGTGTAGTCACACAAGTACGGTTCTCCTGGCAAGCGCCAAACCCAGACTCGTCCATCGGACTGCCAGACAGAGAAGCGTGATCCGTCACTCCTGAGAACACGTCTCCTCTGCTCTAGAGTCTGCTGTGGTTCCCAATCGCTTCCACTTTGTTATAATACTATTGACTGAGGTATATTTAGCAGTGAGGAAATTTTCACGACTGGACTTATTGCACAGGTGGCGTCCTGTCACGGTACCACGCTGGACTTCACTGAGCTCCTGAGAGCGACACAATCTTTCATAAATGCGTGTAGACGCTGTCTGCATGTCTAGGTGCTTGATTTTATACAGCCGTAAGCATGGAAGTGATTGGAGCAAATGAATTCAATGATTTGGATGCAGGGAGTGAATACTGTACTTTTGGCAGCATAACGTACAGTATATCCTGAGTTTCGCTGTGTCTCTGTCGTAAATGTCCAGTCGGTTTTCCGGACTCCTTCTCTCTCTTAAGGTCCGAGTACTGCGGTGTTGTAAAAGGATGTTAAGTGTGGATGATTCCAAAGGACCCCTGAGTGACTCCAAGTTTCTATTGGAGTTGAAAGGCGTTGGCATCGTCAAGGTCGAGGGCCCAGGACATTAGACTTTCAGTGGACTCGCAATCTCTAGCGGCGGCGCCCGTGTGAGTAACAAGTGTCTAACGAGACGCGATAGAAATACAGAAATACACGTGCAGTGAGGAACCTGCGGTTGGACTTGGACATGACTGAGAGAAGCAAGTAAACCTTTAAATCTAGCCAAATTTAAGGAGGGTTCAGGATAAACCTACTGTATACAGAGGGAGAGAAAGAGAGAGGGAAAACCGAACGAGAAAAAAACAGGTTAAACCCTTGGTATTTTTCCGAACAGACCCCTGGTATGACCAGACCCCCGGTATAACGACCTGGGCTACCTGACAAAAGCTTGGATTGAGGAATGACTTTCAGTGGATTACACTTCAGATAGAGAGACAGAATGAGAAAGACAGAAAAAATCAGAAAGGCAAAAACATATACAGTAGTGAAAAAAAAACAAAAAAACATACATAGATGGGGGACAGAGACAGAAAAATAGGTACATGGAGATAAACAGGATGAGGCAGACGATAATCACAGAATAAACGAGTGTGAAGACGGACAGTTAACAGAAAGACCGGATGCAGGTTCAAACTTATCTCCAGGGGACGACAAGAGACAAATAAGGTTATAGTACAGGACTATACCATCACGCAGGTTTGACCTTTGACCCCTGTGTCTGTAACATTTCATACTTTAATCTGAACTCCTCGGGACTCTTAATCACTTCATTCAGGTTAATTAAACACCAATAACCCGCAGGTTCCGAGCTTCAGAACACGATGTGCGTATCATCATCATCATCATCATCATCTACAGCCTGGCTCAATACTGAACAAATACAGTCAAGTCTCTGTGAATACAGGTAAAATGTCTCCACCATGTGGACAAACCGAGAATTACACATTGACACACACAAACACTAATATATTTTATTAATAAGAGAGAAAAATAAGAAGAGGAGGGGGTGCAATTATTTTGGAGGAATTTATTGTTTATAAATTATACTACATCATAAGCGGAGTATATCAGTAATTATTTTATTGGGGGGAAAAAAGGAAGAAAGAAAAAAAAAATCAGTCTTCACTCCAGGTGATTTCCTAAAACACAGAAAAAAAAAACAAAGTTGGTTATTAAACATTATTTCTATCATTATTTATTTCTGTTTACGAAAAACAGCAATTCTATCTATCTATCATGATTTTAAGTACTTTATTTAAACTTCAACTAGGGAGATTTAAAAGATTATTATTATTATTATTATTAACTACAAGGAGAATAATAATAAAAAGATGGTCTAATTAATTTAAATAGCAAGTTACAGTAACTTTGTAAAATAATGTGAAGCAAAAAGACACAGTAACAGAAAATAATGAAATAGAAAATGAAACAATTCAGCATTTTTATGCTTCTTGTCCTCTTAAACGTGCTAATCGTTTCAATCGTTCAGTCCAACACTGACATCTAGTGGCGACAATCCGACATTGAGTCAAACGCTCACAACAACGAAACACTTGCGTTTCCTCTCCTTAAAATGTCTTCTGTAAAACAGAATCTTTTCTCATCAGTGGCTCAGAGATTCTTCATCTCAGATTTCAGACTTCTGAGTCGTTCCTTCCCGAATTACACCACCGAATTTCCAGTCTGACCTTTATAATGTCTTTATCTTTACATGGACACGCCTGTGCAAACTACAGCCGCCAAACTCAAGACTAGAGCTTTGGACTCTTATAAAAATCCCCTTCCTGTTTTATCTGATAAAGATGTGATCAATCACATTTTATTTTGATGAAGAAAATGAGTGAAGCTCCTTCTATATTTACCATCGAGTGACACGAGGACGCTAACGATGACTACATAAGGAAAAAGGAAACAAACAAACAAACAAACAAACAAACAAAAAACTGAATTTGTTTCACGTTACAGAACGGGTGTGTACCACATTTCACTTTAAACTTACAAGCTTATGCACGACTTTTTAATTTAAATACTCTCAAAACCGTGAGTTATATTACCTATGTCCATGTGCTAATTTCTGTACAGCTTTCCTTTATCATGCTAGCTATGCTACATTACAGGCAAATGCTATGTTAGTGGTATCTGATTGGTGTACAAGTAAGTCTTATTAAAATATGTGCATAAATTTCATATTCATATCAAAATAATCTGAAGTAATGAAGTTAGCATTTACAATAATCTCTGTATGTACAGCTGATATTTTAACTCAAATGTCAAGTGAAAAAGTCATGTGACTCAGTTACAGCTACGCTAAACTTGTAAAGCTATGTCATTTCAGGAAATCTCGGTCTTTGTGCACTCTGTCGAATGCGAGCTAATTTTATTGGAAGTTCTCATGTGTGCAAACAGCCAATTAGCTCCCTAGCTAGCACAGCTAGCTGCCAGATAAGTTTATTCCTTGTTCCACTACAAACACTCTGTGTCCATGCTAGCAGCTAGGGAACACTACTTTCATCAAATGCTAGAATTAAAGTTCAATGGTCATTACCTAATCCTCGTCGCTGGAGGAGGAGCTGTGTCCCCCATGCTTTTTGTGCTCCTTCTTCTTGTGCTCTTTAGGCTTCTTGTGCTCTTTATGCTTCTTGTCCTCCTTATGCTTCTTGTCCTCCTTATGCTTCTTGTCCTCTTTGCATTTGTCCTTGTCTTTACACTTCTCCTTATCCTGTAAAAAAAAAAAACACAATGGCAAATTCAATTTTATGTGCAATCTCCGAATATTTATGTTGTATTCGTGCTTGTGTGATTTGTTTATTGGTCTGTTAGATTCACTGTGATCTCTTAGAATTAATATTTGGTTCGCTCTTTCTACTGTGAAATCATACACCTGGTATGGTGCTGAGTAAGTGGCTAGTAAAACCGTAAGTGGTATTATTTTAAAATGCTAACAGCTAATCCTCAACATATTAAGATCAGATCAGAAGTCCATTAGGCAGGCATACTGGAGCAGGAATACCTTGGTGGAGCAGGGATACCATAATGGGGGAAGGATAAATTGAGAGGACATATATACCCCTTGGTTAAGCAGGCATATCTTGCCTGAGTAGTGTCAGAAGTCTACTAGGCAGGGATACCTTGGTGGGACAAGGATACTCTGGTGGAACAGGGAAATCCTGGTGGACCAAGGATACATTGGTGGGGCAAAGATACCCTGGTGGAACAGGGATGGTAAAACAGGAATACCCTGGTGGAACAGAGGAGTGGGGGAACAGGCATACCTTGGTGGAACAGGGACACCCTGGTGGGATACCTTGGTGGGGCTGGGATACATTGAACATGCCTTGGTGAAGCAGGCATATATTGCTGGTGTTGGCATACCTCAGTGAGGCAGGAATACAACTGACAGACCTGGGAGTGGCAGGAACTGACAGCAGCAGGAAACAGAAAAACACTCCTTAACAAGAACTGCATTGTAAAAGCAACTCTGAGTCAAATTTGGAAAACAAGCTGTTGCTTGTTCCCATTAAGGGCCCAGGTGTTTGGGGTTGGACTTCCTCACTGCAGACAGGGCAATACTGGACTAGAGTGATGTTACATTTTTCAGTAAATGCATTAAAGACATTACGATTCCTGAAACCTAGGGCAGCAGAAGGAGCACAAGACTAATGTTGCATACATGGCTGTCAGTAGGGGCACTGGTAGAGTCTCTGGGCCAGTTGAAAACCTAATATACTGGGGCCTCAAACTTGATGAAGTCATCCCAGTTGAACTGCCACTTTTACCTTTCTTTTTCTTTTCTTTTCTACACTGAGTCAGGTACATCTGTTCTTGGTCTGGTCCAAATGAAGGAGCTTTTAATGTTCAAGGAACACCAGGGAGGTGGGAAAGAAAACAAGACAGACAGTACAATGCCACCCCAGGGGACACCACCATTCATGGAAAAGCTGAACATGGAAATTGCAGAGCATGGAGTAGGCTAAATAACGGCGAGTCTCCAGTCTCGGATCAAAGAAGTGACAATGGTGTCAAATGATGCTCCCTGAACAATGAGCACAAGCTTACCTGGTGAGAGCTCAGTCTAACCTGACGCAAAGAAGACATGATGTACAAAATCTAATCTAGTGAGAGGACAGAAAGGCTAACAAGTCAAAATAACAATGAAGTGAATAACATAAAGCAATTTAAAGCATATAACATGTGCTAGTTAAACTCGTATGTCCCTTCTTCAGCTCTTTGTGTTTTAACAGTATACATCACTGAACATTGAGAATATCATCATGAATAAATCAGTTGCTACTGAAAAATATTTATTTTTTTCGCTCTGATTTTGTTCGTCAGAAATTCCCGCCACAAAAATGGCTTTTGATGCTTGAACGGGTTTAAAAAATTACGATTTTTGTCCCCAAGCTATTTCAGGTCTCTGTATACTGGTTAGAACAATGCACATCTGCAAAGGGTAGCTCAGAGGTAGTTCATTTAAAAGGTACAGACACTGACATGAGCTTTTGAAAAAAGAGTCAAAGAGGTAGAAACATAAGCAGCCCGAAAACAGGATCTGAGTTCTGTTTCAGCTAGAACATCAGCAGACACATTTTAAAGATCTTTCAGACTATTCTACTAATCTCTAGATTACTAGACTCTCTATTAACTTGTTTAAACTGGAGGATTGCCGGTGAATGTTTAACCCTCCAGTGCTTTTTGTTTTCTCTCTGCTTTTTTTTTTTTTTTTTTTTTTACAAAAAAGTGATTTTAATCCCAAATGCCTCCTTTCTCTCTATCTCAACAGATAAACAGTGGACTTTGTTGCGTACACAAAAAAGAATAACTTTCCTTCTGGACTAGAACTTTCACATGAAAAATAACTCCTATCTGTGTTCCATGTGAACATGGACAGTTTCTAGACCAGCATAAAGCTTTAAAAAAGACTTGTTCAAGCTGAATATTGGAGCTTGTGGGACAAAGGAAGTAGTGTCCATGAATGCACTAAAAAAGAATTCTGACAGAGGAGCATTCAGACGGCTCGGAGATGGTTCATTAGTTTTCGTGTAGTGGATAGACTGTGGAGAGATACCCGGACCAGAAGCTTGTGACACTCATGCTGACAAAATCCACTGCTGACAAGATACAGAGAAGAGTGAAGTCCAGGGATGGCACTTGGTCTACCAACACTTATCCTTGCCTTTCGCCAAACGCTCAGTACAACAAATACTAAGCATTACAATTTGGTAACAAAGTCCATATATCTAATACACATTTATTGAAATAAATTGTGCATGTAATTTATTACATAGGAACAATGAAAGCAAATCTTTCAATTTTAATGTGCACCATAATGTCAACCAGTTTCCTCAAAGGGCTGGGATTGGAAATGGTTTGGCTGAGAACCTCCTGAATCCCTACCTCCAAATCCTCCAGTGTGCCCTCCAGCATTTTCCAGGACTTTGGCTAGGAGGACACGGACCTCATGAGCAAGGAGTCCAGATCTCACTCCAGGTGATCCTCTTTCTTGTGTTGCTACGAAAAAAAGAAGGACAAAGCCTCGCACACTGGAGGACTTGCAGGCATGGATTAGGAGAAATTCCACCCCGGGCCATTTGAGGACACTGGTTGATGCCACCGAGAATAGAATTCGAATGTAGAATTTGTTTCAATAAATGTGTATTAGAAATATGGACTTTATTACCCATTTTTAATGGATAGTCACTTGTATTCTGCAAAGCATTAAAACCAGGAAACGGTGAAGAAAACACTTGATACATTTCCTGGACGGTGCTGATAGTAAAGCCTACATTCCACACAAAGAGAACTGTCTGCGGTGGCACATCAAAAGCCTCTGACCAACGAGTGCTTCATATAGAGGAACTTGTTTTACATGCTCCGGTTCCTGCAAACCTGTAAAGCCAGATGACAATAAGGTGGTGTCATATGGGCGTGTGCTGTGCTGAATGAAGGGCAGGAAGCAAAGCACCCACATGGAAACGTTGGATCTTTGAAATCTTGGAATTGTTTTGAAGAGTGGCACAAAAAACAAACACTTGATACTTGTTGCTTTGTTTAGTTCTTTGAAGTTTACTTCCGTGTAGTGGTCCTGGATGAAGGTTGGTTCATGAATGTTGCTGGTTGTGTGTTATGTTGTGTTTTTTTTTTTTTTGCTGTTTCTGCTATTTGCTGTGTGTGTGTGTGTGTGTGTGTGTGTGTGTGTGTGTGTGTGTGTGTGTGTGTGTGTGTGTGTGTTTTTAGTGTGCATAAGAACTGCATTTCATCTGAGGTGAAAGGTGTGAACCGCCTGATGTCACCTGAGCCAGCTATCAAAATACTCATGAAATCTCATGTATTATTCAGTGAAACCAAGCTCTTTTACTTTACCCTGTAAAATGTCTTTCTAAATGCTACAGTTTATCTGTTTCGCTGTGGACACACACTCAAGACAAACGGTGTGCTTAATTCCTTTTGCCCTTTCAGTGTTTTTCAGCCCGAGTTCAAAACTGTAAATTTCTTATATGCGTATTTTTACACGCGTTTAAAACCACATCCTGTCGAACTCACCTTGTCTTCAGACTTCTTTCCGAATCCCAAGATTCCCTCGACCTCTTGCGCCTCGCTCTTCTTCGTCTGGTCCGTTTCCACAGCTGAGGGTTAGACAGAAAATTCCTTAGAGTGTCTTCACTTACAACACAAATTCTACAAAAACAAACAAACAAACAAACAAACAAAAAAACACAACTGTGTGCAAAAATGGCAATGGAAAGAAAATCATTATTTAATTAAAAACTATATAGTGTGTTTGGATTTGCATGTTATTTTATTAGCACAATCTAATATAATACATAAATCTAAACAAAATCTTCACTTGTCTTCACTTCGAAGAAGAAGAAGAAGAAAAAAAAAACTACGGAAAACACAATGATGTGCAAAAGTTTGTTTTGCATTAAAGAAATAATTCTTTAATTAAAAGATGTGTAGTTTGGAGTTGCATGTTATTTTATTAGCACAAGTAACAAAAGCAAACAAAAAGTAGAAAATAAATAAACAAATATATAATCAGCTAAATAAATCCTTACATACAAGGCGGTAAAAAAAGGAAATCAATAAATAAATGAATGAAATATTTCAGGTTAATTTGCCTTTAGATGGTTTATTATGATTATTAGTAGTAGCACAAATAGAAGTATTTCCGACTTGCTTCTTTATTTATTTATTTTTGCATGTTTAGATGAATGTAGATAAATAATGGACTGTACCATTCTGTACTCTTCCGAATTATAAACAAAGGAAAGTTTTGCAGCTCGCTGAGTCTGTAAGGTTTTTCACTGCGTCACATCAGAGTTTTTATTCACACAGAATGATTAATAATCACATGATTGAAGCCCGTTAATTCAGACTAAACCCCATGAACTACCCAGAGTTAGACAGCAGTGGTGGTTCCGTACCTGCAGTCAAGTCAAAGTCCATGATTAGTTTCCTCCTGAGCTCAGAGTCGCGTCTTCAGTGCAGAGGAGACGTGATGTGATGTGAAGTGAAGTGAAGATAAACGCGGACGTGCGGAAATAAACAGCGGCGCCGCGCCCGAGCGCCAAGTCACGTGGTACAGTACACAGAGCACACCTTTACACTCCAGCCTCAGTCTGTTTCAGCTCGACATGATGAGTCACAGTAGAGAGAGAGAGAGAGAGAAAGGAGGCATTTGGGATTCAGCCGTCGGGATGGAAAAAGTGACGCCATACACTATAATAATAATAATAATAATAATAATAATAATAATAATGAGAGGGAGAAACAGAAAACCAGCAATAATAATAATAATAATAACAATAATAAGAGGGAGAAAAAGAAAACCAGCAATAATAATAATAATAATAATAATAATGAGAGGGAGAAACAGAAAACCAGCAATAATAATAATAATAACAATAATAAGAGGGAGAAAAAGAAAACCAGCAATAATAATAATAATAACAATAATAAGAGGGAGAAAAAGAAAACCAGCAATAATAATAATAATAATAATAATAATAATAATGAGAGGGAGAAACAGAAAACCAGCAATAATAATAATAATAACAATAATAAGAGGGAGAAAAAGAAAACCAGCAATAATAATAATAACAATAATAATAATAAAAATAATAATAATAATAATAATGAGAGGGAGAAACAGAAAACCAGCAATAATAATAATAATAATAATGAGAGGGAGAAAAATAAAACCAGCAATAATAATAATAATAATAATAATAATAATAATAATAATAATGAGAGGGAGAAAAAGAAAAACAGCAATAATAATAATAATAATAATAATAATAATGAGAGGGAGAAACAGAAAACCAGCAATAATAATAATAATAATAATAATAATAATAATGAGAGGGAGAAAAAGAAAAACAGCAATAATAATAATAATAATAATAACAATAATAATAATAATAATAATAATAATAATAATAATGAGAGGGAGAAAAAGAAAAACAGCAATAATAATAATAATAATAATAATAATAATAATAATGAGAGGGAGAAAAAGAAAAACAGCAATAATAATAATAATAATAATAATAATGAGAGGGAGAAAAAGAAAAACAGCAATAATAATAATAATAATAATAATAATAATGAGAGGGAGAAACAGAAAAACAGCAATAATAATAATAATAATAATAATAATAATGAGAGCGAGAAAAAGAAAAACAGCAATAATAATAATAATAATAATAATAATAATAATGAGAGGGAGAAAAAGAAAACCAGCAATAATAATAGTAATAATAATAATAATAATAATAATAAGAGGGAGAAAAAGAAAACCAGCAATAATAATAATAATAATAATAATAATAATAATGAGAGGGAGAAAAAGAAAAACAGCAATAATAATAATAATAATAATAATAATAAGAAGAAGAAGTTATAGTAAAGCTTTTAGTTTTTCAATATAACACTTATTTTAAATAGGAAGTTATACTGAACTTTTCAGCCTCCTCTCATGGGTGGATGGGTTCCCTGTTGAGTCTGGTTCCTCTCAAGGTTTCTTCCTATTACCATCTCTCTCTCTCTTTTTGTTTTTATTTCTGTAAAGCTTCTTTGCGACAATGATCGTTGTTTAAAGTGCTATATGCATTAAATTGAATAGAATTTTAGCAAAGTAATTTCAACTCACAATCTGTCACGTGACTATAAATCTGTTTATCATGAAACTTGAGACTCTGAAATTTCCTGTTCCACCAAAAAAAACGAATTATCTTCCTTGGGTGTGCTGGTTGTGCCCTGAAACTAACCTGGAACTGAACCAACAGCATGCAGTAGTGTTAATAGCTCCTATAGCATACAGTTGAAACCAGATTTTTACATACACTGTTTTTAGACAATAAATATTAACATTTTTTATTTTATTTTATGGATTTCTTTTTTTATTACTTTCATCAGTCAACAATTTACACACACTTCCTTAGTATTTGGTAGAATTGCCCTGAAACGGTTTCACTTGGGCCAAATGTTTCGGGTATCCTCCCACAAGCTTTCTACAATAGTTTGCTGGAATTTTGTCCCACTCCTCTCGACAGACTGGTGTAACTGGGTCAGGTTTGTAGGCCTTCTTGCTCATACTTGCCTTTTCAGTGCTGCCCACAAACTTTCTATGTGATTGAGATCAGGGCTTTGTGATGGCCGCTCCAATACCTTGACTTTGTTGTCCTTAAGCCACTTTGTAAATAATTTGAAGGTATGCTTGGGGTCATTGTCCATTTGGAAGAGCCATTTGCACCCAAGCTTTAACTTCCTGGCTGATGTCTTCAGATGTTGCTTCAATATATCCACATAATGTTCTTTTCTCATGATGCCATATATTTTGTGAAGTGCACCAGTCCCTTCTGCAGAAAAGCAGCCCCACGACATTGTACTACCGCACCCATACTGTACTTCACATATGTGATGGTGTTCTGAGGCTTCAAAGCTCCGCCCTTTTTCCTCCAAATATACTGTTTATCATTATGGCCGAACAGTTCAATTATTGTTTCGTCAGAGTACCGGACACGTCTCCAGAAATCAAGATTTTTGTCCTCATATGCAGTTGCAAACTGTAATCTGACTTTTTTTATGGTGGTTTTGAAGTAATGGCTTTCTCCTCCCAGAGTAACCCTTCAGCTCATGGTGGTACAGGACTGGTTTACTGTGGATAATGACACCATCTTATCAGAATCAGCCACCTTCACAAGGTCTTTTGCTGTTGTCCTGGGGTTGATTTGCACATTTCACACCAAAAAAAAAATGTTCCTCTCTGGGACTCCGTCTTCTTCCTGAGCGCTATGATGGTTGTACATTCCTATGTTTTTTATACCTGCATATTATTGTCTGAACAGATGAGCGTGGGACCTTCAGGCAGCTGGATGAGCCACACTTGTGGAGGTCCACAATTCTTTTTCTGATGTCTTGTTTGATTTCTTTTGATTTTCCCATGATATCAAAGAACGAGGCTCTGTGTTTGACGTGTGTCTTTATATGCATCCAGGTGTGCCACCAATGGAAGCACAGAATGGAAATTTCTTTTTGTTGGAAGACACAATAAAATTAGTGTATGTAAACTTCTGACTTTGATGAAAGGGATATAAAAAAAAAAACATTTTAAAAATATTCCCTGCTCGATTCTGACATTTAACAATTAAAAAAAAAAAAAATGTTAATATTTATTGATCTAAAACAGGAAAAGTTTACTCTGATTTAATGTTTGACAGTAAAGAAAAAAGTTTTTGTGTTTTGTTTTTTTCTGAAGTGTATGTAAATATCTGGTTTCAACTGTAAGTGACAAAAGTAACTGACTTGTTTCATTAAAAAAAAAAAGTATAAAGAAATTAAAATACGTTGTATCATGTTGTATCTAACAAATATAAAACAAAACTGTTTATATAATAGTAAAAGTGCCTAATTGTAAGAATAAAAAGTACATTGTTTTATTGTCCTGAGCTTAATTCAGATAGCCACACTATAAAGCTCATTTAGTGTTTTATATATATATATATATATATATATATATATATATATATATATGTAAAACAAACAGCGTGAATTAATTTTCTATTAAAAAGCAACATTTAGAAAAATAAATAAATCAGAATCTCAATTTATACATAATGACTAATGCAAGTGTGAGTTAACCTTAAGGCTGTGTATCATTTATTGCAAATAATAATAATAATAATAATAATAATAATAATAATAAAAACTATGCATCATTATTTCTTGTTCAATCTATCTGTTTTTTCTCTATTTCTGTCAATAGGAGAGTTTCAAAGTCTCCAGAGAAATTTCATCTCTTCAAAGCCATCTCAGCACTTCAACACAGACACAACCTGCCATGTGACTTTAAAACTGATTATGATGAATGTTTATCTTGTAACCTGAGACTCTGAAATTTCCTGTTCCACAAAAAACTGAATTTCTTTTCCATGGGTGTGCTGGTTCACACTCTGAAACTATCCTGGAACGGAACCAACAACAACAACACGCGGTATTGTCCTGGGATTAAATTTAAAAGACACTTTGTCATCACAGTTTATGCAAATAATGCATCATGTTCCTGTTTGAGTTTATGCATCTTATCTTGCTTTAAGTATGTTTTATAGCTTTTGACACTGAAACATAAATCGTCTGTTAAGGAGAGTTCATTTACCATCACCTGAGATCTGAAACTTCCAAAATCTGGATGTATAAGCTAAATGTAGTTAAAAGTGTAAATGACAACAAATGCCGAGATTGCTGAGAAATTGTTTGTTTCAAAGACGACATCTTGGGCGGAAAATAAAAGTAAAAAAAGGAACCCGAGTGGAACGGTGAGGCTACAGGGAGCAGAGGTAAAGAAGGTGCAGGACTTTAAGTACTTAGGGTCAACGGTCCAGAGCAACGGAGAGTGTGGAAAGGAGGTGAAGAGGCGTGTGCAGGCAGGTTGGAAAGGGTGAAGGAAAGTGGCAGGTATGTTGTGTGACAAAAGAATATCAGCAAGAATGCAAGGAAAGGTGTACAAGACAGTGGTGAGACCAACGATGCTCTACAGCTTAGAAACAGTGAAGGTAGCAGAGATGAAGATGTTGAGGTTCTCTTTGGGAATAACAAGGATGGATAGGATCAACAATGAGCTCATCAGAGCGACAACCCATGTTAGATGTTTTGGTCAGAAAGTCCAGATTGTGGTGTTCAGAGGAGAGATTATGAGCCTATTTGTAGAAGGATGCTGAGGTTGGAACCAGAAAGGAGGCCTAAAGGAAGACCAAAGAGCAGTGAGAGAGGACATGAAGTCAGTTGGGGTGAGAGGAGAGGATACGGAGGATAGAGTTAGATGGAGGCAGATGATTCACCGTGACCACTGAAAGGGAAAAGCCGAAAGACAAAGAAGAAGAAGAAGAAGAAGAAGAAGAAATGTCATATAAGGAGAAATGCTTATAGGCCTCATAATTGCTGATATGGTGAAGTTTGTATGATTTGAGCAATGAAACCCTAGTGCCAAATTGTGCGAATAAAAATCATGAACCATTTTATTGTCCTGAGCATTATTCAGATCGTTCAGATCAACATCACACTATAAAGCTCATTTGGTGTTTAATTTATTTATTTTTATTTTGAAAAAATAAAAGAAAATAGACGTTAAGGTTTATATTGTGTCCATGCATTACTATTTACCCTGTTAATGCTTTTGTGTCCTTTTGTGTCCTTAATCGTAAACCGCCTGAAACAATTTTTTTTTTCTATTAAAAAGCAAAATTCAGAAGAAAAAAAATCAGTACCTCATTTTAACCATAATGATTAATATGAAGTCTGTCAAACTAAAACTTTTCTTCGTAATCTCTATCTCTGTCAATCTGAGTGTTCAGAATCTTCTATAAAAATGTAGATCTGGTTTAAATGTTTACACTAGAATGTCACTGAAATTTTATTAAAGATAAATCCTTTTCTGAAGTAGCAGGACTTCAACATTTATCAAATAAATCACATTCATTGATTTGTGAAGCTAGCATCCATACAACCACCATGCGTTTGCAATTTACAATCTGGTTTATTCGCTAATAAAAAACTTTAAATTTTTTATTTGTCCCTTTTGACTCGTTTTAGACCTTTATGCTCATTAGAGGAAATCTAAAATCTGAGAAACTGTCTAAAACCTAAGCTACAAAAAAGAATAATTTCAAGCTCCATAAGAAAAAAACTAAAGTAACAGATGATAAATCTCTTCAGTTATTTCTGAGATAAAGAACTTAAACTCATTTTCAACACGAAAGCCCTGTGTTCCAAAAACTCTGACCGAGAAAAAAAAAAAAAAAAAAGCTGTGAATCAAATCTAAATTCAAAGTTTTAAACAGTTTCTAGACAATCTTTTTAGTCTAGAAGATTAAGTTATTTTAAAAATCACACTTCATTCTCGTTCAGCATGGAAAACTCAGACTCGTTGCCGTTCCTCTCAGCATCCTGGTGGAATCTGTAGCTTAAAGCCCCGACCCCCCAGGTGACCCTTGACCCCTCCCCCTGAGACTCCGCCCCCTCTGTGGCGAATCCAGCTGTGGGATCATCTGGAAAAATGTCGTATCGCTCTCTGTCCTCTCGTCCTCCATCCTGAGGCTCCTCCTTCACTTCCTCCTGAGCAGTCGGAATCAAAATGAGTCATTGTGAATCGATTCTCTTTTTAATGAATCGAATCAACTGTTCCTTTAAAGAGCCTGTTTTTAATTTATAGTTGATTGGTAAAATTCATTGTAACTTATATATGTTTAATTTAGCTAGCTTGAGGCTAGTTTGGAACATGCTAATTACCACATGTTTCAAAACCTTTAGATAGCTAGACAAATAGCAGAAACAGGTTCTATTTTCTATTTTCTTATATGGAACTTTTACAAGCTATAAGTTCACAATGTATTTGATTTTATGCTAACAATTTATTTGTTCATGGTTAAAATGTATTTTAACCTGAAAAAAAAAAAAAAAAAAAAAAATATATATATATATATATATATATATATATATATATATATATATATATATATTCACCAACACACTTTAATGGGTTAAAAATAAAGGAATTAAATTCCTTTAATATTAGTGTAATTTAGTTCTTCACCTTTAAGTCATCTTTCTTCTTTTCATTCTCATCATTGATGCAAGGGGAGGGAGAACTGGAGCCCTGGTGCAGAACAGACATCAAAACATGTCTAAAAGTTCAGTCAATGGCTGGACTGGGTTGCCAGGGCAACACATATATGGGAGGGGAGCAATAAAGGCCAATAGACATCATGGAAGCAAGGTGACAAAAATGATCAAACTTCACTTATCATTCTGAAATTGATTAAAAAAAAAAAAGTTGTATAAATTTTTTTTTCATGATTTGATGAAAAATATTAAGATCACTGCTCCAAAATTAAAATAATCCACTAACAAGATGACTGGAAAATATTAATAAAAAAAATCTAATAGTAAAAAAAAAAAAAAAAAAAAAAAAAATATATATATATATATATATATATATATATATATATATATATATATATATATATATATACAAATTATATATAGATGGATATATATTATATCCATCTATAAATAAATATATTTATTTGTGTTTTTTGGTTTGTTTGTACAAAATTAAAGCTGAATTCCGAAATCACCTTCTTCTTCTTTTTCTTCCTTCCTCTCTTTTTTCTTTTCATCCTCCTCAGTTCCTCCTCACTGTCAGATGAAGATGAAGAGCTGCTCGCCTGTAGCAAAACATAAAGAAAAAAAACATCTACACGGTCAAAACGCACAGTGTATTGATTTTAATCAATAAAAATAAAAAGGCTGTGAAATGATGACGTTTTCTCGTGGTGTGGGGACGAGACTCACATTTTTCCTCATGTTCTTCTTCTTTCTTTTCTTTTTCTTCTTCTTTCTCTTTTCGTCCTCACTGTCTGAGGAGGACGTGTCGGATGAGGACGAGCTCGAGTCCTGAGCGAGGGAAATCAATAAATAAATGCAGTATAAAATTTTTATCAGAATAAACTCCAAGCTATTTTTCTACTGTAAATATAAAATATTATGAATAACTTTATACTAATTCTGAAGTTGCATGTTGCCTAGGTGAAGGCATATTTTTCTTTATTGTTTGTTTATTATTTATTTATTTTTATTTAACTCCATTTTATACTCCATTATTTTTATTTAAGTTCATCGACTTCAAGTTAGCATTAGCATTTTATTCATCTGATCCAGTATTAGCATTAGCACCATGTACACGCATGTGTCAATGCTTCCGCTGCGTTCTGCAGCATCTTCTGATAATTATTCATTTATTTATTTAAATATTTATAATATTTCTTAACCTTCTTTTTCTTCTTCTTTTTCTTTTTCTTCTTCTTTTTCTTCTTCCTTTTCTTCTTATCATCGTCCGATGAGGATGAGGAATCAGATGAAGATGAGCTCGAGTCCTGAACATGATGGAAAGAACACGAGGTTATGTCCAATCCTTTAGATCATTTATTACATTTATGATAAACAGTGCACCTTCTTCTTCTTCTTCTTCTTCTTTTTCTTCTTCTTCTTTTTCTTCTTCTTCTTTTTCTTCTTTTTCTTCTTGTCCTCCTCACTGTCTGAGGAGGAACTCTCCGAGCAGGAGGAGGATGATTCTGACGATGAAACAGAATCCTATTGGAAAACATACTGGGTTAGATAAAAGGGTAAAGACAATAAAGGAGTCACTTTATTCACAGACTTAATTAAATCTTTTTATTTTGTTTAATCTCTAGCTAACACGACTATCTTGCTAACTGACAAAAACAAGAAGTATTTGCATTGTTAGAATTAGCATCAGTTAGCACGCTAACTGTGTAGAGAACCTAATGGCGCGAGAACGATTTAACTCCATTCTTCTTTTAAATACTTTGCTAATTAACTAAACCTTTTTCTTTTTCTTCAGCTTCCCTTTCATTTCCTCTTCTCCTCTTTTACCATCTTCACATCTCCCATCAGTCCTCTCAGCCTCACAGACCGCGGGGAATGCTGGGAAATCAATCAGAAGGTAGAATTAGCTACAGTTAGAAGTAGGCACTGAGTGTCATGTAGTGTATGATAGTAAATAAACCTTGTCCAAAAGAAAGAATTGCAAGAAAATTAAAAGGGAAAACAGGAAATTATATAAAAAAAATAATAAATGGCAAAGAAGATAAATAAAGAAAGAACGAAAGAAAAAAAAGGAAAAAGAAAAGTGAAAGAAAGATACATATATAAAGATGTAAGAAAGAAAAAAAGAAAGAAAGAAAGAAATTAATTCATGTAAGAATAAACAGGATCTGATAAAAAGCGAATTTTGAAAACAAATGTCAAAAATACATTGGGTAAATGAATGAATGAATGAATGAATGAATGAATTAAGAAAGAAAAGTCATCCAAACAATGAAGAACAGCGTAAAAAAGAGAGTGATAGAAGAAAAGCGTGAATGAAAGCAACACTAAATGAAGCCAATCCTAACTTCAGAGCATTAGCCTTGTAGCTAAAAGTGTGTAAAAATAAACGCACCTCAGGGGAAGAGCGGAGGAACAAGAAAGATTTGATAGAACGAATGGAGCGATGCAACAGAATGGACTGATTAATAAAAAGAGCAGAAAGGACAAGTGTGTCAGTTTGAAACAAACCTGGTGGAGGCGCTGACCAATCATCAGCCATCACGCCTGAGGGTCCCTCCAGCTCGCCCTGTAGTAACCCCTGAGAGAGAGAGAGAGAGAGGGAGAGGGAGAGGTGACGTGATCACATGACTAAAATAAAACGCAGCGCAGCACCACGTTAACTACAACCAGAGGATTAAACTCATTTAGCAAAAAAGAGACGGAAAGATCCTATTCTAGATTTGACGTTTGATGTAAAAGTATAAAAAAAAAAAAACTCAACCTAAATATTTTATTTTATATAAAAGCTTTACTCTGAAAAGACATATTAAAGTTTTTATTCAAAGGTATTCAAAAGTGCCGGATTGTATTGGATTGTAGAAACAGACTAGGCAGAAGTCTGTTTTTTCTATGTTGCGTTGTGCTTTTTATGGTCAATATTTATTTATTTATTTATTTATTTATTTATTTATGCATACTTCTGTAACAGGCATCTCTCCAAACCATTTAATCTCAGCTAAGCAACAAAGTTAGCATGCTACTGTAGCTAAGAGTTTAACAGGCTTAACTAGCGAGTTAGTAATGCTTAAGGAGCTCAGCTGAGAGAAGCTGGACTGCATGAACGACTAATGAACAGTAATGAAAATAAATAAATAAATATTAAATTCAAATAATAAGATTTTTTTTTTAAATCCAGTAAAATCTTTTCTGATCTGATGGGACCGGAACTGAAACAGAATAATTACTGGGAGTCACCATGCACTGGAGGGATCGGGTCCCGGGAACAGGTTGAGGGCAAGGTGTGTGAAGCCAAAAACAGAATCCAAGATGAAAAGTGCAGATAAAATAGTGACAGAATAAAAAGAAAAGCTGAGATGTTACAAGGAGCACAAAAAGAAACAAAAAAAAAAAACCCCAGAAAAAACAAAGAGGAAGAGAGAAAAAATAGAGGGAAGTAGTGATGGTCATGAACGAGTGACAATCACACTGTAAACCCTAACGCTCAAAGTAATTAAACACACTGAGTACTGTTAATGTAAATAATTGCAATTAGGTCAAATTAATAGACCTTTTTGTGTATTCAGAACTTTCTGGTGTTTATGAGTTTGTAGAAATGACACTTTTCAACTTAGCTGAACAAATTTGATATTTTAAGTAATCGTAACTACTTAAGTAACAGTAACTGTCGCCTAATGTAAGTAAGTTCCACTAATGTAAACTCTATAGGGCACCGGTGGCTCAGTGGAAGGTGTTTCGCCTGCCATGCGAAAGGCCCGGGAATCGAACCTGCAACAATTTATTTGATTTGCAACAAGTTCAACAAACTCAAAAATTGATAGTTCTGTTTACTTAAAATTGGAAACATCATTACTTAAAAAACGTGATGTAACTAATTACCTCAAATATTTTGAGTTTTGCCAACTTAATCGGATTTACAGTGAAGGTCTACAGAGTGCTCCTGGGAAACTTTGGAAACTTTATACCTTATATTAAGATTATAGTCAGCGTTTAGTGATATAAAGAATGAATACATATTATAAATAAAACTAAGAGCTCAAACCTCATTTCCCTCAGCAGCTGCATCGCCCCACGGCGACCATTTTCCTGTTTCCTGCGAACAACAAAGTCCAAAGAATTACTAAAATGTTTTCAGAGACGAGCTGATAGCAAACATTAGCTAGTTAGCTATTTATATAAAAAAGATAAAATGATCAGACAATCATATACTGGTTGAGGGGAGAGTTGGTAGGAATCATTTTAAATATACATTGAATGTCTACATTTATTTACTTTAAACAATTTAAAACAATTTTTTAAACCTTTTTCAATTTTTCAAATAAATACCATTTGAAAAAAAATTCTAACTTTTTGTTAATTAAGCTTCTTCTTCTTCCTTATTATACAGCGTTTTCCAAAATTTAATTAATTAAATTCTTATTTTCCTCAAAATTTTACAAACAATACCCCATAATGACAACCTGAAAGAAGTTTGTTTTAAATCTTTGCAAATGTATTCAGAATAAACAACAGAGAAAAAAAATCACATGTACATAAGTATTCACACCCTTTGCCCTGACACTCAAAATTGGGCTCAGGTGCATCCTGTTTCCACTGATCATCCTTGAGAGGTTTCTACAACTCGAGTGTAGTCCAACGGTGTTAAATTCAGTTGATTAGTTGATCTTGTTTTTTATTTTTCAATAAATTTGCAAAGATTTCAAACAAACTTCTTTCACGTTGTAATTTTGGGGTACTGTTTGTAGAATTTTGAGGACAATAATGAATTTTATCCATTTTGGAATAAGGCTGTAACATAACAAAATGGGGAAAAAGTGAAGTGCTGTGAATACTTTCCGGATGTTCTGGAGGGAGAAAATGACAGATTTTTTATTTGATCTTTTAAGAAGAAGAAGCTAAAAATGAACCAGATGCTTAAAATGGAAAAATGATTAAATTTTATATTTTGTCTACTTATTGAATTCATATTGTTGCAGTATAATTTTTTATCTGATTCTAATTTTATTTTTGTTAATTAAGCACCTTGAAGAAAAAAAAAAACAAAATAATATATACTATGATTAAACTTGTCCTACCTTCTTTAGTTTCTGGCCTGATTTCTCATCCTCACTCTCGCTTGAAGAAGAACTGCTGCTTGAGCTTGAATACTAAATAATAATAATAATAATAATAATAATAATAATAATAATAATAATAATAATAATAATTATTATTATTATTATTATTATTATAAGTAGAAGACAGAAAATTTATATATGAATCTATTCAAATTAGAAATTTCTCCTCACTTTTTTCTTTTTCATCTTCTTTTTCTTCTTCTTTCTTTTCTTGTCTTTCTTTTTTTTTTTCTTCTTCTTCTTTTCATCATCGCTGGAGCTGTCAGACGATGAGTCCTGAATCAAACAGGTTACAGTTAGAACACACACACACACACACACACACACACACACACACACACACACACACACACACACACACACACAGTAAAACTTCGTTAGCTCTGTACCTTCTTTATCATCTTCTTCTTTTTCTTCTTCTTCTTCTTCTTCTTGTCCTGATCTTCACTATCAGATGTTGAGCTGTCTGAGGAGGAAGATGAGCTGGATTCCTTGCGAAAAAAAAAAAGAAAAGAAAGAAAATATTTTTAAAAATGTACAGTATATTTTAAAATGACAATTCTAGTAAACGGATGTTATTTTTCGCATCCTTTTTTACCTTCTGTTTCTTTTTCTTCCTTTTGTTCTTCTTCCTCTTCTTCTTTTTCTTCTGCTTTCTCTTCTTCTTGTCTTTCTTCTTCTTTTTCTTCTTCTGCATAACACAAAAACAAATAAATAGATCAATAAATAGATTTAAATTAAATTAAACATCATTGTTAGATAAAAAATGAATTGATTAATTGTTAGCTAAACTCTTATTGTACAGTGAAATACGTAAAAATATCAACAAAACAATACAGCCTTAATAATAATAATAATAATTATTATTATTTATTTACTAGTTTATTTATGTATTTATTTATATCAATATATTTATTATTATTATAGTTAATTAATTATAGTTTACTATGTGTATGTAGAATAAATTGATATTATACATTTGAACTTATACAGAATATATTTGTACATATATACACCCACACACACACACACACACACACGGTACTCGTGCTTACTCTAGCGCTGTCTTTTTTTGCTTTCTTCATCTCTCCCTCATCGTTTAGCTCTTTCAGCGGCGTTAACACAATTTCCAGCACAAGGCCTGCTGGACACACAAAAACACACACACATGCACACACACATATGGCAACTTACTCACTGCGCCACGCCCACTGCGAACAATGTGTTTCATGCTGTTATATAAAACTAATTGATGACAAGCTGATGAGATTTTATTGCTCTCACTCCACAGGAAATTCAACAGCAGTTACAGTTCTACTGACTATTAGAGAACGAACACACGCTAATGTTTATTACAGCTACGTAGCTTTAATGTACTTAATAGTCGATCAGTGTAAATGTAGTTATTGTGTGTGTGTGTGTGTGTGTGTACATAAGGGGCGTTGTATTTGTATCTGAAGATAAGATTAAAAGGGTGGAGTGTTTTATATGGCTGATGAGGAGAAGCTACAACACGTACAAAAATAATCAAGTCAAGCTGAGGTGAAGAGAAAAGGAAAACGTGAGTCACTCGGTCTTGTGTGCTTGCAATAACATATTCAACCACAAGGCGGTGTCATGAGGCAGAGTTACTGCTGCCACGCCAACCTTGATGTGTTTTCCAAAAACGTTTTTTCTCTTTTCTATAGGTCCATTCAATCTTTGGGAAACAAGTTAGTTTGTGTTCTTGCTTACAGTATGTTATAGCAGCTATAAACAGTCACTCCTAACACCTTGGCCCCTCTTTTTTCACAAAATGAAATCCTTAAACTGTTCTGGACATATCTGGAAATACAAAGTGCTGTTGTTATTATTGTTAGCTATGGTGCTATAATTTTGTTGTTTTCTAAAAAAAAACTTGTGTTTATCCATTACGTCATTTATTTTCATCACTCCTGACAGAAACCCTGCTAGTCACTTATATCTGTGATTTATAAAGTTTTTTATATGTTTTTTTTTTTTTACTTTAAGTAATAAACTAATCATGGGCATAGCACAATGGCTAATCACTAGCTATTAGCTAATGTTAAATAAATGTTTCCTTATCTTAAAAAAAAAAGAAAAAAAAGTCCCAATTCCATGTCCCATGTCCCGTTTCTCCCACCTGACTCGGGTATCGCCGTGATCACAGCGTTCTGTTTCCTTTGGCTCCTCCTCTTTTTCTTCTTTTTCTTCTCATCCTGTGTGGAAATTTGTCTCTATGTAAAACATTTCCTAATAAACATCAAAGTAACATTAGAACATCTAACTTTAAATAAAGTGACATTATGAAAGCTAATCATGAGGATGAACTAGCTAGAACAAAAACCTACAGTAGCTACTAAACGACTCGTACTAATTTGTTTGCTGTTACCAACAATATTAGCTCCATTTCCCACACCTTTGTAGAGGTTTATGTAGATGATGAAAAATATCTAAAAGCAGCAACTAACTTATTTAGCATGTGTGTAGAAGCTAGCTGAAGTAAAAAAAAAAAATTAAGCTAGTTTTTGCACACATGCTAAATTGTACGTTTTTCTTACTTACACTTTAGTTCCTATCATTCTTGCTGATATTTGCTAGAATGTATTTAGTATACTTTTTATCATGGTGTTAGCATTTCAAAAAGGCTAATAATGCTGTGAGATGTTTTAAAATGTGTAATATTATATTTAAAAAAAACCCTAATCATTAGCATAGCTAGCATGATGAAAAATAATATACCAGCACAAAAGCTAATCATGTGCTCCTGCTAGTCACAGTGCGTCATACAATAGAATGCTAGCTGAATAAAAAGCGAGTCTTTTAGTAGCCACATATTAAGGTACAATTCACTTAAAAAATGTCACAAATGCAAAGTAGTGTTTTTTTTTTCAAGTTATAAAGAATGTATGCCATGTATTCCTTTTCTTTTCTTTTCTGCTATATTATTCACTCACCTCACTGCTGTCACTGTCAGATGAGGAACTTGAGGATGACGATGATGAAGAGCTCGATCTCTATAGAAAGTTCCGGAGAAGAAATGATTTCATGTATCCAAACGAATATTGTACGTGTTACATCACAGCGGTGTCGAGTTCTAGATTCTGATTGGTTGGTTAGTTTTCTGACAGCAGGTTGTAATTAGTGCTCTTGTTCTAATTCATTATGATTTTTATGGTAATGGCTTGATTCTACCGCAGAATCTTCTATGATTAAAAAAAAAAGCTGTGTTGTTGAAACATTGAGATGTTTATGTAGCATGTATGGAAGGAGTCTCCAGTCTCAACAATTTGTAACAGTAATGTTGTAATTTAATTTTTTTTTGTTTTTACTTTCTATCTTGTTGCAGTACGAGCGCTGGAAATGTGATGGAATATGAACTTGAATAAGTTACTTTGCTCTTCTTCTTTCTTAGTTTCTTCTTTTTCTTCTTTCTTGCCCTCGCATCACCGTGATCATTCTCCTCGGAGGAGGAAGCTGAGCTGTCACATGACCACGGTGCATCCTGGGATCAAATGTACATCTAGTTAGATGTGTGCAGGAATGTAATAAAACTCAGTGACTCACAAACACAATACCACTACTACTACTACTACTACTACTAATAATAATAATAATAAGTCTATAATAATAACTTGTATGAAATAGATGAAAATGAAAATGTCAGGGCAAGTCAATGTTATCGTTATCTGAAAAAGTTGCCTAAAATTACTTTTAGTTTTTTAATTTTAAACTAGTTTGATTTTATTATTCATATTTTCACTGATAAATTATGCTAACAATTATTATGCTATTAATTTAACACTAAATATGAAAATTTTAAGTACATTTTACAGCACTAAAGTTAGCCTGCCTGAGATAGATAGATAGATAGATAGAATCAGATTTTTATACAGTACGTATATGATATACAGTATAAGAACTCGGATCTCTAAATCTATGAAATAAACCTTTGAGTGGTGCGTCACTGGGTTTACAGGACCACCTCCCTGCTCTTCAGACACACCCACTAATGGAGGAGAGACCCCGCCCACCTGCTCTCCATCACCGTATAGAGGCCACGCAGCTACAAACAGAAGAATATGACATCCTGCTGATTAATAACCAGAGTTAATTAGAATAATGACAGAATGAAGGAAACACACATTGGGAAGGTTGATCATTTAATTAGTGTTTAATTAAATGTATTTAAATTCTAAGTTAAATGCTTCGTGTTTGCTGTAAGTGCTGTTCTGTTTGTAAATGAACGCTGAATGAGTACATTAAAAATAAAAGCTAATGTGCAGAGCACTTAATTTCATTCATTTAATTTAATTCCAAACAGTTGATCTGTTACTTGTATGAGAAAAGTCGTATTATGATGAAGTCCACTGTGAAGTGTGCACGTTATCAGAGTGCAGTCAGAGAGATCAATATTTACACAGGGTGTTAGCTGAGCGCTCGAAATCATGCAGCGATTTGTTACACCAGAAAAAGAAAAAGAAAAGTGAAAAAAATTTGCATTAAAACCCCATCTGAAAAAATCTAATTCTGCTTTGCTAAAGTTAAATGAACGAATGAATGAATGTTCTGTCTGCAATAAATAACACTGTGTACGAAAACAAAATTAAAATAAATGTAGATTTTTTTTAAGCAACCCCAACTGTTACACTATGAGATCCAAATTACATAAGAAATGTTACATTAAAGAAAAAAAGTAAAAAAAAAAAAATTAAATTATAAATTTAAATATAAAAAAAAATATATAAAAAAAATAAAATAAATATTTTTATGGTTTTGAATTTAATCACAAAATTGAACATAAAAATGTGTACTGCTTCATTGTAAACGAGGTCTCTCGGAGTACTGCAGTACTTTCACAGCCCACTAGGGGGATGTGGCCCACACTTTGCGAAAAACTACATAGTTAAGTGCTTTTTTAATAGTGAGCATTAGATGCCTTTGATGCAAAGGTGTCGATGTGAATGTGTAAATTATAAATCCTTTCAAATGTATCCTTTTAAATTTATTTCCATATTTAAAAAAAAAATCTATTCTGTGACAATGACCACTGTTAAACATGCTCTACAAATATAATTGAGTTGAATTGAATAAATGTGATGGTGCAAATGCAAGGATGTAGATTTGATTGTATGAATGCGAGGGTGTAAAATTGAAGGTGTAGGTGTGCGGGTGTAAGTGTGAGGTTACAGAATGCTGTTACCTGGAAGCTGCTCCGACTCCATCAGCTCTCTCTGCTCTTTCTCCTTCTTCCTTCTCCTCGATCTAAAGCGTCTACATTAAACACACTGAGATGAAAAATATCACATTTCTGACGCCAGCGGCTGGGCGGAACCTCAACACACAACTGGGCGGAGCTTCAACACACTGCACTCCAGTTTCACCCCGTACACAGGTGTCACACTTTCATAAACTACGTAAGATTTAAAAGGAAAACTTTGTTTTCTTTATCCATAAACGCTGCACTGGGGATGTGAACATGAGCCGTCATTTCACTAATTTTCTCAAAACTAAGAATTATAAAATAATGTCAAGTCAAGTCAAGTCAATTTTATTTATATAGCGCTTTTAACAATTGACGTTGTCGCAAAGCAGCTTTACACAATAAAAAGAAGTAAGTTTGTATGCAATGTGTATGAATCAAAATGATAAGATTGTCCCTGATGAGCGAGCCGAGGGCGACGGTGGCAAGGAAAAACTCCCTGAGATGGCAATAGGAAGAAACCTTGAGAGGAACCAGACTCAACAGGGAACCCATCCTCATCTGGGTGATAACGGATAGCAGGGATTTGATCTGCACTCATACTGTGTACTGGACGTTCAGTGTAACAGGAGATGTGTTTAAAATTAAACTTCAGACTGTGGAATTGTGGTTATATTTCCTATACTTAATCCGAAGGATAATATTAAATCTAAAGTGTGACCTGCTTTATGAGTGGGTCCTACTACACACTGATTTACTCCTACTGAGTCCAGTAAGGACAAGAATGCTGTTCTCAGAGGGTCTTCTGGATTCTCAAAATGAATATTAAAGTCTCCAGCAATTAACGCTTTGTCTACAGAAACAACAAGGTTTGAGAGGAAATCTGCAAATTTGCAGAGAAACTCTGAGTACGGCCCTGGGGGTCTGTAAATGATGATTAGCGGGATCGACTGAGCTGACTTTATGTTACTATAGAGAACTTCAAATGCATTAGATTTAAAACTGTGTTTTTGTACGAGAGACAGATTATGGTTATAAATAACTGCGACTCCTCCTCCTCCTCTACCAGTTAGCCGAGGCTGGTGTATGTAGCTGTATCCAGGAGGACTAGCTGCATTTAGAGCTACATACTCGTCCTGTTTAATCCAGGTTTCTGTTAAACATAAGATATCAAACTCCTGATCTGTGATAATTTCATTAACAATAACTGCTTTAGATGCGAGAGATCTAATATTTAACAGTCCTAGCTTCAGATCAGAGGTGCCGGCTGCGCATTCAGTGTGCTCTGAGTTTGTGGTATCTATGTTAATTAAATTACTAAAACAGACTTTCTGAGTCTTTCTAAATTTATGTTTAGCTCGGGGAACAGACACAGTCTCAATATGATGAACCCTGAGTGACGACTCTCTGCAGCTAGCAGACGGTTGGTTTAGCCTGTCTGTCTGCTCCCTGGCCTGGGCTCTGGATTGTCACCGATTAACTAGGCCTCTTCTGAGACTATGTGCTATACTGCAAGAAATGAGAGCAGCACCTTCCCGAGTGGGATGGACACCGTCCCGCCCTAACAGGCCAGTTTTGCCCTCAAAGGTCGTCCAGTTGTCTATGAAGCCCACGTTGTTTTCGGAGCACCACCTGGACATCCAGCGGTTCGGCGACCATAACCTGCTGTAAGCTATGTCGCCACGCCTCATAATGCACTTGGTCAAAGTCATGAGTAAATAAAAACTGAATAAAAATACAAATATTTGAAGTATTTAAACTAAAATTGACACTGCACAGACACACACTCAGAGATTATTTATATCACTTTTCTAATGACAGATCTCACAGTGTTTTAGCTGGTACTGTTTTGACATTCATGGATTTATTTTATATGTCAACAAATTGAATTAAATTTTGTCATGGTGCGTGCATGTCTATATTTATTATATATTTTATATATTTCTGTTTCCTCTGTTTGTAACACATTTATTCTTTTTTATATACTGTAACATAATGTCACAACAGGACAAGAGGAGATTTTTGCTGCTGTGATTTTTCAACAACTTTTACGATTCTAACAGAAAACTGGTTTAAATTCTACTTCTAGATTACTTTAGTAATATTAGTATTTATTATTTATATTTCTATTTTCCCCGTCTATTTATTTATTTATTTATTTATTAAGAGGCGGCACGGTGGATTAGCGGTTATTTCTGTCGCATTGCACCTCCAGGGTCCGAGTTCGATTCCCACCTCGGGGTCTGTGTGTGTGTGTGTGTGTGTGTGTGTGGAGTTTGCATGTTCTCCTCGTGCTTGGTGGGTTTCCTCTGGTTACTCCGGTTTCCTCCCACAGTCCAAAGGCTAATTGGCGTTCCTAAATTGCCTGTAGTCTGTGGTTGGTACATGTGGCTCCGTGATGGATTGGCGTCCTTTCCAGGGTGTACCCCGCCTTGTGCGGCTTCTGGGAGAGGCTCCAGGCCCCATGTGACCCAGTATACAGGACAAAGCAGTATGCTTGCAGAAGAAGAATGAATGGGGAAAAATATTTATTTGTTTGTGTATTTAATGACTAATAGTATTTATTTATTTATTTATTTTTTTTGTCTATCTATCTATTTATCACTATGCACACTGTAACAGGAGCATGACGTGTCTGTAGCTCTAGCCGGCGAGTCCCTGGATAAACTGAGTGCGGCTCCGTGAGAGCGCTCACGTCTCAGCTGAGCATCAGGGTGAACGGATCGGGGCGAGAGGATGACAAAGCAGGTCAAACTGTGAAAAAATGTCCGGATCAGCAGCAGAAGTGTGAAATGCATGTAGTAGCATCTTCTAAGAAACAACACACACACACACACAGACACAGTTGTGTACACTGCATTAGTATTACACACAATGTTTAGTGCTAATGCAGTATTTATGCAGCTGAATCAGGAATGAATCACTCCATGTCAGGAAACGAATCAACAACGACAGCATGGTGTGACGAAGCGTCGTTACCGATTAGTTTCGTCTTACGTCGCATCCCCAAGTGTTTCATTCCTCTTATGACAAACAGAGATATACAGTAGAAAGACAGAGAGACGCAAGTGGAAAGTGAGATGGAGAGGGAGAGGAAGACATTGAAATACGTAGGCAGATAAAAAGAAAAAGAAAAGAAGATAATAAAGAAAGAGACACAAATAGAAATTAAAACGTAGAGAGAGAAGTTACGTAGCGTTGTGATTTGATATACAGCAGGTTTGTGTCCTTCTTCCAATATTACTGAAGCTCGTAGGACTGGTGTGAGGAGGGAAATAAATAATCCAGTGCTGCCGGCAGGGAACCATCCTGTCAGGGATAACCCCTAGAGGGCGCCAAAGCGCCCGGTGATTTTTGTTTGTAGTTCCTTTGTTTAACCTTCAGTTCCCATGTGGCAACTCGGTCAGGTGACCAGGGGGCGCTCACCTGAACCGAGTTGGTCATTTGTTTCTGTATAAATAGCTTGTTTTAGTTCTTCAGGGTTGTCTTGCAACTGTTAATTTATATTGGTAAAGGTCAGCATGTGTCATAGTGTCTTTTGTTTCTTCAATTCATGTTTTAGTTTTAGTTTTAGTTTCATTTAAAGTATCTTGTTTTGTTGGATTTCCCTGTTTTTTCCTTTAAATAAAAATCGTTTCCTTTAAACACCTGGATCCTCCTGCGTTTATGCCTCGCAACCCCACGAAACGTGACACATCCAACCTCACAGCAGGAATCGAACCCTCGAACCTGGAGCTTGCCTGGGTTGAGGTACAAGAATCCCCAAGGTGTGTGTTTAAACGCTATGCCTCGTCAATCGCTTCCAACCTCTGTGCTGTTGAAGCACCGCAAACAAAAAAAAATAAATACAGTAGCATTTTGTTCAAAATGTGCACTTTTTCAGATTTTTTTTAAATTGGTATTTGTAAATGTTTTGGTACTTTTACCATGAGTGACATCTCAGCCATTTGGACGAGGCTTGTACTGGTGTCATAATAATAATAATAATAATAATAATAATAATAATAATAATAATAATAAGAGACCAGAGAAAATTAAAATGCAAAAACTAAAATTTCATTTTTGTTCCTTTTTTTTTTTTTTGTGAGGATGTTAAAGGGTAGAAATATGTCACAGAATGTGCGCAGTTGTTCATTGTTTAAACCAACAAAGCCGCCTTCATCTTTTTCTCCTTCTTCTGATTCTAAACATCTTAAGACTTTTGTATTCAAACGAACAGCTCCCAAGCTGAGATTAAAAAACCCGAAAATTTGCATGGAATCGATCACAACCACGACCCGTAACCCACCGAGAGCCTACAGAGACGCTGCCTTATTAACATTACAAACATTATGACCTTCTGTTTCTCCACTGTGATTTTCATTTCCACTCATATTGACTCTGTCTTACTCTTTTCTGTGACACAGCTCCACATCACGGAAGCCGTATGTGAAAAAAAAATATCTACGAAACCTAAAAATACATCGTATTTGCATGTTAATTAAAGTCTCTGCTCAATGTTCTCTGAGCAGTACAGAGCAGTGTGAGCAGCTTTATTAGGCAAGGTCACATGACGTGATGAATGAAACCCAATAAATGTCACGGTTTATACCACAGCAATTTTTTTTATTTTTTTTTTGTTAATGGAAAGCATGGCATTCAACTCTAAATTACATCTCAGGAGCGTGGTTTCTCATGGTTTCATTTATATTATGTTTTCTGAAATCAGCACAGGATCAAAAATATATACACATACGCACGATGATTATTAAGTCAGTGGTGCTTAAGTCATGAAAGTGTCTTACTTTACCCGGTTTACTTTGCCGAGCCCAACTCCTCTCCACTCCCTGTTAATGATGATGATGATAATGATGATGATGATGATGATGATGATGATGTTGATGGACTCCAGCCCGTACCCTCACTGTGCAACATAAAGAGTGTGTCAGCACTCACTAGACTGACAATCACTCAGTGCAGTCCTGAGAAAGAGGATGGCTAGATTTACGCAGGTCAGGAACGTCTCTAAACACCTGGAGATTCCAGGACCAGACAAAATATTGTACATACTGTGAGCACAGGTTAATGCGAGGTGGAGCCCTTTTCTCAAGATCTGGAAGAAACTGATTCTGATGGTCAGGAACAACCTAGGAACCATCAAGGCACAGACCTGCCAGAGCTGCTGGAACGCCAGTGTCACTGCTCCAAAATCCATACCCATAATGGAGGAAGGTTCTGAAGAGTGAACTCCAAGAACCCTGTAGGAGCTGTGAAGCATGATGGTGATGGTGGTAGCTTCATGCTTTGAGGCTGTTTTACTGAAGAAGGAAGAGAACCTCCAAATTCTACAACAGAAGATCACATCATCAGCTAGACTGTTGAAACAAGAACAAAATTGTGTTACTGAAGGTTTGTGCCAGAGAAACCAACAAGTTTCATTTCAACAATCTTAATTGTACCAGAAAGAGAGGTCCAGTATCTGAGAAGAGTTCTGACAGAAGCTCGCTAATGGCCACCAGAAGCATCTTCAACCACATATTACGGTAGGTGTGTTGTGTTTATTAACAATTGTGTCTCAGAATATCCTAAATAAACAAAATCTTCGATTAAAGTTATGTGTTCTGCTCCAGAAGAACCTGAGGTCAATAAAATCATAACAAGCGCAGTATTTGCCAAGAATATGTTCAGTACTACCATAATTCTTTGGAGCCTGATGGTTAAGCAAAATGGGATTCTTTTTATTGTAACAGTGTGTTAAATGTTTGTGTGTGTGTGTGTGTTTGAGTATAAAGAAGGAAATACCATTTAAACAGATTATTTTTAGCTTTAACCTTTAATCTGTTTCTACAAACTCTTTAACCGCCAATGCTGCATACTTAAGCTATAATATAATATAATATAATATAATATGTAATTTAATATATTACATATATAACTATGCATGTGTGTGTGTGTGTGTGTGTGTGTGTGTGTGTGTGTGTGTGTGTGTGTGAGACAGCAGGCTTGCCCCAGGCAATTAGCGATGACACCACAGGAACAGCTTCTGAAAAACGTCGTAAGGACAGCTGGTCCAAACAAGCTTCATGCTGAGGAAAACAGACGTGTATACATGTGTGTGTGTGTGTGTGTGTGTGTGTGTGTGTGTGTGTGTGTGTGTGTGTGTGTGTGTTTGTCCCTTTAAAATGTTCTTTTAAGCTCTCATTCATCTGTTATCTAGATATATCCGTTCTATACTACCTTATTGTAGAACCTCAGATCTTAAGTCACACCCCTGAGGTACACCATGCCGTCACATTACATGTTATGCTGACACACGTGACTTCTAATCGTAGTTAATTAGTATAGAGTATTAATATGGTCAAACAAACAAGATAAATAATAATAATTTGCATTATATGAGATCTAAATGGTTTGGTTTTTAATAACACGTACTGTTCAGTACATGCTGCACTTTGGTTTATTAGTTTTTTCCAGAACACTTGAAATATAGATGTGGTAGATAAAAATGTTAGCTTTAGAGATAAGGCTGTTGAACAGTGGCTCATTTCTTTGCTCGTTCTGTAAAAAAAAAAAAAAAAAAAACTGCTAGTTTACACCACAATCTAAAATTAGACTGAAGCACAAACACCATTCCATACAACCAACTTTCACCCCAAGTGTCCCGTCTACCTGTTACACATCATCAGTTTCACTATGACTCCACTCTCGGTTACAAAGAGACACGGACACTGAATTAACAACTGTTAAAGACTAACAAGAGCGGTCTTAAACTCCACCCCTGTGCTACTCCTCAAACTGCAACACGATCCTAAATCCCTTCACTTAAAAATTTCATGATACCCGAAATGGCACCCAAATAGGAGCATTTAAGGGCATTTATGCAACAAATTTACTTTTTTTTTTTTTTTAAAGAAAAAATATAAATGACATTTTATTGAGGTTGAGGATGAGTCTTTTCTTCATCTAGAAAGAGTCTGTAATGTATATGCTTATTATTTTACATCATTACCTCATTAATGCACCTTTCATTATAAACAGTGTATCTTATGCACTTTAAAAAAAATTTTTTTTTTTTTTACTTAACATTTTTCTCATGATGATTTTCGCTTGTTGCTCACATCTATCTATCTATCTATCTATCTATCTATCCATCCATCCATACATCCATACATACATTCAGTTCCATATGCACATTTTGTCATAAATAGCTAATCCACAAGGGGGCAGCAGAACAGCATTAGCTTTTTTTATGAAGCCTGAATAGAAATCATTTACAAATAGCATGTTTAATTATAAGTATAATTTAAAGCTGATTGGACCAAATTAACATCCACACGGGTGAGTACAAGGATAGTTCTGGAAATTTTGGCAGGAAGTTTTAGTTTGTCGCTTTGGGATAGAAGTGACATCTAATGGTTTATGAATGCTAACATGAAAATGCTAGCAAACAAAAAAGAAATCACACCTTCTTTCCGAATACTTGATTTGTTTTGCTGATGAATTTGTGATTCATAGATTCCTACGTCAGAAAGTAGATTAAGTGAATTGGAGGACGCAGTAGCCGCTAACAAACAAGTGCTGCGTCCTTTCCCCTTCCGTGAATCTGCACTTCAATTCTATTTGTGCTTCATTTGAATTATCAGAAAGTTTTATAACAGTAGTTTAAGACATAATTTAGTTTCTTTACCAAAAAGTGCTATTGGTTGACCATAAATATTGGCACCTCATATCGTCCAGCAACGTTTAAAATTCCATAATCTTCTTTCGTTTTATATCGTCTTCCTGCTTTCGGTGTAAACAGACCCAAAACTAAGACCTCACATGATACCAATTCCCGGTTGAACAATATTACTCAGCTCAGCTATATGGATTATAATACGGCCTGCCGTGTCTTATCTCTAACAAGCAGATACGTGTTAATCAGCGCAGGGAGTCTCTGTCCTTTTCATGCAGCTCATTTCCATCAGAAAAACCACATTGTGTGATTCGTTGAAAAGACAGAAAGTAACAAAAAGCTTATACTCGGGCCCTAAACGTGTTCTAAGTTTGCTTTTTGGCTGGGTTGCAGCAAGCAAGAGAAGGCCGTGATACAGACAAGATGATTAATGGTATTGTTATGAGCTTTTCCCCTCCTAAACTCGTTGTACATAAATAACTTGTGTTTAAGCTTGGAATTATTTCTTAATCATCTCAGAATTGTAATGTAAAGATAGACAATCGTTGGAGTTCTTCATTTTGACAAAACTGTAGAATGTGGAGTTATAGCGTTTTGCAAAAAAAAAAAAAAAAAAAAAAAAAAACTCATATGGATGTAACCAAAAAATTTCACGCACAATATTTTGGGATTTGAGATTTTTTTTTAACACCTTTGTGACTGAGAGAAAAGGTGCACAACATATTCTTCATCGTTTCATAACAGATCTTGCAGTCCAACCTTCCATATTGTGACGTTTTTTTTTCTCTTGCTGCTGAATCCTAACGGATGCTGAGCGTTCAATCCTACAGCCATATTGTTCTTCTTATTTCTTCCTGCCCATCCGAGCACACTGACATTCCCACGTTTTCCCCAGCAGTGGGCACTGGTGGTGCACGGCTACACGGGGGGAAGAAAGCAGCGCGTGGGACGACTCCACGTGCCTGATACAGATGACCTTGATAAAACAGAGTGTGAAAGAGAAGCAGGCTGCAGGAGGCTGAGAGAGCAATGCGGCAACCGTACAAGCTATCGATTCATGAAAGACAGAGGCGGGAGCTGTTGGGTGGGGCGTGGGGTAGGGGGGGGGGGGGGTCATGTCACTACCTCACCCTGAGACTGCATTTGTAAGGTTGCACGTGCTGGTGACACGTTCCTGTGTGTCCTGTACATCTCTTTCTCTCTCTCCTCTCTCTCTCTCTCTCTCTCTCTCTCTCTCTCTCTCTCTCTCCTTGTACACTTGGTTCAGAAGCCTTGAACTACATTCTTTGAAGTGCTGTTTTATTTTAACTCAGCAACTCATTATTTCCGTATATTATCTTGTCATTTCATCCTAAATGCTTTACAAAGCTTAAATAGCAAGATACTATGTCAAAATAATGAAATTATGCCTTATAACAAGTTAGTAAGTGCTTGGTGGGTTTCCTCCGGGTATTCCAGTTTCCTCCTGCGGTTCAGTGACACGCATTATTAGGCTAACTGGTGTTTCTAAATTGCCCCGTACAGCATCAGCAGTACAGAAAAGGAATGAATAAATGAATTAATAAACGGGTAAAATTTATAAACAACTTTTAATAGCATCTGAAGTTTGCGAGTTATGAAAAAAATTTTTTTTGTCAAGGTATGTATGAGGAGCCATTCAATCAGAACAAAAGTAGTGACACCTTACAAAAAAAAAAGCAAGTATGCAAATGCAAGTGTTTTTTTTTACATGCACATTTTTTCGTATGCACATTTTAGAAATAAATAGCTACTCCACAAGGGGGCAGTATCACAGCTTCCCCCCGCAAAAAAAAAATGCATTCTAGGTCAATTTCGATGTGACCTGAGTGTTTAGGCCCTCTATCGACAATACACGGATCAGTGTGTTAAACACACGTGAATTCACCAGGCACACCGCTTGTGTCACTGCACACTTGAGTAGAGTGTGTGTCAGTGTGTGTGTGTCAGTGTGTGTGTGTCAGTGATACCTGATGCACTGCAGCGGCTGGAATGTGTTACTGAATGACTTAGCATATGTCACATTTTGTCATTTTGTTTTTTAGTTCATTTTGTGTTTTCTGGAGTGATATGGGCGTGGCTAAATAGAAATCAGCTGTGATGATCATTGATGCTTTGATTATAAGCAGGGCTGATTGGAATTTATTACCGTAGACACAGGTGGGGACAAGGAGAAGTCTGGAAATTTGGACAATCAGTCAGGAAAATTTAGTTTGTCATCATAAAAGTAACATCCCACATTTTGGGATTGCTCAAATGAAAAGCCTATCATTTATTAATAATAATAATAATAATAAAACAGTAAATATGTAAATATAAATAAGTAAATATTTGCCCCTTTTTGGATTTTTTTATTGGCTTGCATATTTGTCACGCTTAGTGAATCAGGTCAGCCAATGAATTTTGATGCTCTTGGAGTGATTTTGGTGGGCCAGCCGCTCCGGGGAAGGTTCGGTACTGTTCCACGTTTTCTCCATTTGAGGATAGCGTCTCGCTCTCTGAGGTTCACTGGAGTCCAAAAGACTTAGAAATGGCTCTACAACCTTTTCTAGATTGATAGATGTAAATTACACTCATGTTTCTTTAGATCACGGCATGATGTGAGATCTTTTAGCATCAATGACTTTGTCAGACAGTTTCTATTTCAGTGATTTCTTGATTTAACAGGTCTGGAAGTAATCAGACAAGTGAGATTGAACTCACTTTTATAAAATGTGCGGCTAATCACAGTTCATTCATGGTTTTGGGTGTGTGTGTGTGTGTGTGTGTGTGTGTGTGTGTGTGTGTGTGTGTGTGTGCAGAACGTCCAGTGTACACACCCCTTGCTATATAATATATGCTATATAATGTTATAAATTTCAGATTAATATAAACCTGCATTACTGTCAGAGTTGTTACAGTTGATTACAACTAATCAACTTGTTCCGACCAATCAGAATCCAGAACTCTGGATGATCCTACTGGACAATGCATGTGTGTGCATGTGTGATAATGCAGGTATAAATGAAAGTCAGACTTTTCCTGCTACATCTTTGTTTCTAACATTAGAACCTCTGGCATTAGATGACAGCTCTGTTTTATAAATACTTCTCATATTTACTTTATTTCTTCCTTTCAGACTCATTCATATTCTTCGTGCGAAACGCAGGGCCGGCGTATGGTCCAGGTCTCTGCTTACAGATTCAGCTTCGAATTGGACTGTCAATGCTAATCAAAAGTCATTTGTAGTCTAGTGTTTTTCTTAATGCGCCACTTCACCTTGCTACAAAAGCAGCTGTTAGCAAAACCCACGTGAGCTGAATGGCAATCAGAGCAGTGAGGGAAAGTGGGACGGACTGACAGCTCGCCCCCTGGTGGACACCTGTCAGTCAAAGCGTAGTAATTATTTTTGGATAACAAATCGTGTCAGCTTTAGAAAATGGGGATGATAATGAGAATGAACAGCGACGATCGCATGGTGCTTATTGTGTGACAGTCAAAAAAATAAAAGAAGGCAGGGTTTGGTTTAAAAAAAAAAAATCAAATTATTAAACAATAAAGTAACAATATAAAAAAATAAACAATATACTAACAATTCTAAAAAAAATAAAAAGTTTCTAAAAAAGTGGTAGATTGTAGAAGTGGCTAACCATTCTTGTTGTTTATGTTACATCTGCTATGATGTACTTATCTGTAAAGTACATATATAAAGTTATATCTTTAAATGGAAAAGGGAAAAAAAAATCCATGCCATAGAAATTGTTGCTATTGAAGTTTGTTCTGTTTATATACTAAAATGTATATATATTTTACATTTATCAAACAATGACATACTTATGTAATTACTACAGATTTCCTTATACTAAATACTTTCTCATTGTACATATTTATTAAAACAATACTTTACAAAAATTATTACTCTAACATTTTCTCAGAAATCAAGATGTATACTTAAAAAAAGATAACAATAATAATAATTTTCCTTTTGTTTTTTAAGGGTTTATTTTTTTCCCATTTTCACACCTTAACATGTGAAAAAAAAATCAGTGTGTGTTAAAAAAAAAAAAAAAAAAAAAAGTTAAGACGCTATATTTTGTCCTAATAAATAAATACATAGTACTTATTCTGTAACACATAGTAATCACATGTCTAGGCACTAATTTTATGCTCATGTAATTTTGGGAATAATTTTGCACTGGGAAAATATTATAATAAAAATAATGCAAAGCCAGAGGTGGCTTATTGGTTCGATTCCTGCCTCGAGTCTGTGTGTGGAGTCTGCCTCGAGTCTGTGTATGCTCTTCTTGTGCTTGGTGGGTTTCCTCCGTGTACGCCAGTTTCCTCCCACAATCCAAAGACAATCCAAAGACATGCTAATTGGTGACCCCAGATTGCCCATAGGGTGTGTTTGCCCTGTGATGGATTGGCACCCTGTCCAGGGCGAACCCCACCCTGGACCCTTTGGATACCCAAAGTCTCCTAGGAAGGAAGAAAGGAAGAGAGGCCTTAGAGAAGCCAACACTTTAAACACGTTCGTGTCACACAAAAACTATGTTTTGGTATTTAGAATGTAGAATTCCCTAAAAAAATCATTAGCATTTGAGAATGTTATTAGCCTGTGCTAGCAATGTTGACCTCATTGCTGCTACAGACGATAATAAATCTAAACACAATGTATCCTGCGGTGAAATCTTTCAGAAAGCAGTGTGCATCATGCTAATGTTTGGAGGTTGTTTGTTAAAAGTGCTTCGCAAGCAACACACATTGTTAACAATCACATGACGCTAAAGAATTAAAAAGACAATAATAACACATGAGATTTTATTTATTTATTTATTTATTAATTATTAAGGATATCATGTTAATTTGTGGGAATTTTCAGCATGTACTAGCATCGTAGTCATCATGTTGTCATCACTAATGGACTAAAGGTTATGTTAAATATGTAGTTTTGGTGTTGAAACTAATATTATTTTAACATACCGCTAACATCATGCTAATTATTTCATGGTATTAGCATTTAATTGTATGATGAATTCACTTCACATAAGTTTACCATAAATATTATCAGCGCTAACATTGCTGTAGTGTAGGTTCACGCTAGCAAGCCTTTGTAGTAACTCTTGCCTTGTGGGCGTGGCCTGGCTAGCATCTTTTTTAGAAACGTTTGCTAAGCGCATAGAACAGTTTTTAATTCTGATAAAAACTGTAGTAGCTAATAGAGGGGACAAATCATTGTGTTTGTTATTTGATTCTCTTTGAATTGGCTCCATGTGCTAGCGACGTACAATCAGTTACTTCTTACTTCCCTTCATGCCTTAATTTGTCTTTGAAACGTCTCTGCACATATTTATGAAGCTGCAGACGTCAGCACAGGTTCTAACCGCAGTTATGCACGATTTCATATAGGAACAAAAGTTAGCGGTAAGAACCGCCACACTGCACACTCCACAGGACGGCTAATCGCTTTGTCGCTTTACTGATTTTTCTCTTATTGATAAATTCTTATTTTCAACTCTTGTTTGTCGCTTTATAGAAATCATGTGACGATTTCTGTCAGTATTGCGTTTGTGTGTTGCAAACAAGTGCTAGCAAGAACAAACCTGCTCACATGAACAAACCTGGTAGACTTTGAGAAAGGAAAAATGACGCACAGATTGACCCAGGAGAACTCTGCCTGCTGTAGCCCTCTATTTCTTCTACCTTTTATCACTCCAGCTTCAGACTCTCACAGGAACTGAATTTTAAAAAAAAAGCAACGTGACTTTAATTGTAGCAGGAAAGGAAGCGGTGGAGTAGATCGCCCGGTCTCCCACATCCGTCAGACCCACCGCTAAGACATTACAGCTAATTAACTCTCCAGACGCCGAGCCGATACTGCCTTCCAAAATTATACCAATCAGCAGGAGTGGAGAAATTTAAATAATCACATTTCCCTGTCAAAAAAAAAAAAAAAAAAAAAGCCTGGTGAAATGATTTCCTCTTCAGAGAGCGTACGAGGACGCAGCCGCTTTTCCCAACGGGGAAAACTCTACACTTTCATTCCCGAACCCTCCGGTGTGAGCCTGTGGTTTCTTCTCTGACTTTATTGCCAAAATCAAATTCATACAGCCTTTTATTCTGTAGCGCCACAGCACCAAAAACTCTATCCTTTCCCCGAGCCGCCTTTTTTTTTTTTTCAGGGCTCAGAAACATCTTATTTACCTTTTAATATTAAACAGTCAGATTAATGTGTCTGGCTCTGACGCTGTGTGAGACATGCCGACGTGAGATGTAGTCCAGCATCGCTATCAGTGTGACATTTTCAGCTATAGAAAAGCTGCAGTAAATATACGAGAGGCGGTCCAGTCAGAGCTGAACTTTTGATTGTACAGAATAACAGAACACAGTTTTAAACTCCCCTTTTTTCTCGAATCCCCTGCCACACTAATGCACTTATCCCAGTGTTTCAGTGACGTACTGTCTTCTTTACAATCAAGTTCAAGTTCCAAAGGTAAAATTGATTTGCAGTCAAAGAGTGCTCATTCACAAAACATGCACTACAAAACAAACGGCACATAATAAAACAAACAAACAAACAAACAAACAAACAAACAAACAAACAAACAAGCAAGCACCATAAACTTTAAACATAAGTACACAAACACACAACACAAACAATTCTTCAGTGTCCAATTCTCCCTTAAATATCTATTCATACCTTATTTAACTGTCTAATCGCTGCCGGGATGAAACTATTTTTATATCGCTTAGTTCTACAACTTGACACCAAAGACCTGCGACCGGAAGGAAGAAGACAGAACTCTGCACGCAAGGGACGGGTGATATCACCTAAAATTGAATTTGTTATTCTCCTTAGCTGCCTAGTGTGCACAGCCTCCAAACTGACCAGTGACACCCCAATCAGCCTGCTGGACCACGTAACTCTCTGATTTAGAAGATTTTTATTCTTGACAGAAAGATTTCCAAACCATGACGCCAGAGAGAATGATGAAACTGATTCAAGAAAAGCATGATAAAATAAAATTATCAATATGAAAATAATTTAACTTGCTCAGACAAAACAGACGCTGATGGCCCTTCTTGCACACGGCTTCGCAGTTCTTGTCAAAAGAAAGTTTGTCATCAATAATTGTGCCAAGATATTTGTATGATTGCACACATTCAACACGCTGACCTTTGATGTAAGTAATCCGCTGTGTGTGAGTGGCCTTCCTAAAGTCTATCATCATATCTTTCGACTTTAATATATTTAACTGAAGATAGGATTCCTCACACCACCTGACGAAGTCTGCAAAAAAAAATGTCTGCGCTGTTCAAATATTTTATTGCAGAGTCTCATCACTGTACAGTACTGTGACTGAAGTCTTCTGTAACTGTCAATCATTTTTACAGATTAATTCACGAGGAATTTCATCACAAGTCCATGTTTGACGTTTCTGAATGCCCCTGGTACCAATGCAATAATAATAATAATAATAATAATAATAATAATAATAATGTATTTTTATTTTACATATAATTTGATATGCTTATTATAAATTCACTTTAATGTATAATAATATTAATTTACTAAATATATAGACCAGAAAGTAAATAAAAAACTTTCTGGTCTATTTATTACAACCAGTCACTTTTTAAACAATGATTTAATTTATTAAGTGACGAAAAGCTGTCCAAACCTACCTGGCCCTATGTGAAAAAGTAATTGCCCCAAAATCTAATATAACTGGTTTCAAACCATTGTCCTGCTGAATGCCCCAAGTGCACTTGAGCGTGAGGTGACGAACTGATGGGTGGGGTAGGGTGATGGGTGGTCTCGTAGGGTGTCTTGCATTGAAATCTGCTGCAATGACCCGGTTACTGCGTTCACCAGATATCAACACAATCTCGATCCGCTCATCACGTGATAACCTCTTCGACATGTCAATGGCTGAGAACAAAGAGAAACTTGTACTTGTACTTGTTATGTTAAAACCAAGCACACCATTGTTTTTCTTGTGAAATTCCCAATAAGTTTGATGTGTCACATGACCCTCTTCCTATTGGAAAAAACAAAAGTTGGATCCAAGATGGCCGACTTCCAAATGGCTACCATGGTCACCACCCATCTTGAAAAGTTTGCCCCCTCACATATACTAATGTGCCACAAACAGGACGTTAATATCACCAACCATTCCCATTTTATTAAGGTGTATCCATATAAATGGCCCACCCTGTAGATATATATATATATATACAACGTAATGGAATAAATCCTTTTTCATGGCACTATACCTCCGTTTTTTAAAACTATTACCTTAAGTCAAGTCAAGTCAATTTTATTTATATAGCGCTTTTAACAATTGACATTGTCGCAAAGCAGCTTTACACAATCAAAAGAAGCAAGTTTGTATGCAATGTGTATGAATCCAAATGATAAGATTTACCTTACACCTCCTCAGATCTGCAGTCACTTTCATACAGGTGCATTACTCAAGATTAGTCAAGTTTAACGTTTCTCCGGACACAAAGCTCCGCCCACAGAATTTCTAAAGGGACGCCATTCGGCTGGTCGAGAACGTGCTCTAACTGTGCTGTGCTCTAACCTTTTGTGTATCGGCTTGATTACTTATGAACCGTTTAAACCATCACACAGATGACGTGTGTGTCAGGAGCAGCACTGCTAGTTTCTCATCGAGCTAATCTGAGTCATTTTTTGCTCACTGGAGAATCGTCATATAACAATAGTGACATTTTCACAACAAACACACACGTGTGCTGAGGCCAGGCTCTACATTTGCTCCAGGTTATTTCTGGAAGAAAGTAAACTATTTTTTTCACCCTGAAGATTGCACCTTGAAGACGTGTGATTTACATCATCCTTTTATGGTCTTCTTTTTATTAAGCACATGGTTGGGTTTATAGATTTTAAATATACATATATATAAAAATATATTTAAAACATTTTTAACTTTGTTAACAGTGATTGAAGGTTTATTGACTGGACTAAACTAGACTTGCTTAAACACTTTATTAAAAAAAGTTCCTCTGATCCACCAATGACTTCTCCAAAAACAAATATTCCATTTTTCGTGTATTAAAAAAAAGTAGATTAAATAGAGTGAAATAAAAGTCTGCTAGCTGCTTGGTTGCATCGTTGTCATTATTTTGAGATAAAATGATCTTGCATGTTGTATTTCACCACCTCTGCTCCGAATGAAACCAAAACACACACTTTCCCCCGTTTCACTCGTCTGCATGCAAACGTAGCGTTCGGTCGGTTAGCATAAGCACCGAGAGCGAGAGGAACAACCAAATTAGCTGCATTTTTATTCAATCAGCATGGGTTAACTCCATTCTCGATGTTACACCGCCGTGTAAACAAGCCTGCCTCGTTATGCGGTGCTCTCCGTTTCTTTCCCACAGGCGCTCTGTTTATGCTAATGTTGCGGCGCAGTATCACCAGAGATTTGGTTGCTAGCTGTCTCGCAGGCTTGGCGCTGTCGTACATCTCCCCATGTGAGGACGAGGAAGACGCATGTGCTCGCTTGTTGACTCTTTTACAAAGACCTCATCCTGTGAAGAGAGCATGGTTCCTGCACATGAACGTGGAGATGATATAATAATATCTACTGTATTCTAGCTGGGAATTTCTTTGTTTGTTTGGGTTTTTTTTTTTGTACTTGGATGTAAAGCTAAAAAGTTAAGGTTGGCTTGATGTGCTGCTTTAGCTTATCTTACAACTTGAAATTTTCTCATTCATCAAAATTTAAACAAATACAGCAGATCAAAAACAGGAAGAATGAATGATAAGAGCATTTATAGTCAAGTCAACTAGGCTTTTATTGTCATTTCAACCATAGACAGTTCGGTACACAATTAAACGAAATAACGTTCATTCAGGACTACATACAACTAACTAACTAGCTAAGACACCTAATTAACTGACTAGCTACAGTAAGACAACAAATGAACACCGTAAATTAACAAAACTGTCTAAGAACTGTACAAAAAAGACAAAAGAAGACAAACAAAGTGCATTGTGCAAATGTGCAAACAGGAGCAACAACAGGACACAAACGTTTTCAATAGTTTTCTCTGTAGTTTCTTGAGAAATCTCAAGGTTTTCAGGGATCGAGTCGAAATTAGCAGAACACCACTGGTATATAAAGTTAGCATGATGTGCTTCGCTATCTTAGCTTACAGCTTAGATTATACGGCTAAGATCATTGCGCAATTGCACAAATATCGCCACTGATGCCAAAAACATTAAACTGAAGCTTACAGATGCTAAGATTAGGACGGATTGTTGATTAGCTCAAATTAGCAAGGCACAACTTGTATGTAAAGTTAGGAAACTATATCCATACCAGATTAGCAGGTTTTGCTGTGCTAGATAAGTTCGTACCAGCTTCTCTTAGAGGTTTGTATTGTAAAATCCATTTTCAAATTCGTAAAAAAAATAAAAAATAAATAACTAACAAAAAAAAATCACAAATGGGATTGTTGAGAATCGAGGCAGACAATAATATGACATCTCCAAATCTTTATTTGACACTCTGCTATCTACGGAAACGTTGGCACGTGCTACTCACGTAGTAGTGAAAGGTATTAATATTAAAAGGAACCATTATTGTAATATTCAATCTTATAACTAAATAGCAACGTTATATCAATGTATTGTAAACATATTGAAGGCGGCTGACTGCCAAAACCCACATTTACAACCAGTCACAGAAGCACTTTCAGCAAGAACACACATCTGATAACGTCGTGTCAACACTCTGCTTAATAATCATTGATTAAAGTTGTTCCAAATTGCCTCTGAACGTGTGGGTTGTTCTGTTTATGGGCGATGTGAGCTACAAAGCTAACTAACTAGCTCCTAACTCAAGGCTGAATCCCAAATCCCTCTCTAACCCCTGATCAAGTGCACTACTTGGTGAGTGGGAAAGGGATTGTACACCCTACATAGTGCACTAGCTTTCTGTCTAACATTGTTCGAGATTCAACCCCCAGGACACTACACGCTAAGATTATGCGCGTTATATTAAGTTTTTTTTTCTGGAAGTGTCTCGTGCATATTTACATTACCGAACAATACTGATTTGAATAAACCATTCAATTTAGTTAAAATATTTAACCATTCAAAAAAAGATCTTTTATAAAAAAATTTTAAAAAAAGATCAGTTAGCAGTTAAGTCGGCTTTTCCTGTGAAATGAAGCTGCACAGAGGATGACAGGAAATGGCAACACTACACGCAATGTCAGAGTGTGGAGGCACAAAGTGCAACTTTTACCCTCTGTATATTATTAAAAAAAAAATTTTTACACCACATCCATGTCAGGTTCTGTATTCTGATTGGTCAGCAAGTGGGGATTCATTTCCTACAAAATCTCTCTCTCTCTCTCTCTCTCTGTACTTACGAATGCAACTTATGTTCCTGCATACTTCTGCATGCACAAGTGTGCATGTGTGTGTGTGTGTGTGTGTGTGTAAGTGAGAGTGAGAAAGAGACGAGGCTGGTGCTCTCTGATAAAGCACACGTAGATCGGCCGTGAGCATTTGAGAGCCTGTGAATCTGCCATTGCGAATCGACTCTGGGTTGCCATGGCGACTACTATCTTTCCCATCACTTCGGTGTGTGTGGAGTGTTGAAGTGTGTGTGATGGTTAAGGAGACACTGACCACTGCTGTGACCTTACAGACACCTGTGTATGTGTCTATTCACATGTTTTTCATGGAAGGATGAAATAAGAAATAATAACAATCATTAAAATGAATGATAATGATTTAATAATCAATAAAAAATTGTGAATTTTCTGTTTAGTATTATGACGGTAATCTTGTTTTTTTTTTTTTTTTTTTTTTGCAAATCTATGCTAATGCTAATTGGTCACCTGTGCAGTAAATGTGCACTAATTTACATATTGCGAAATTTTTTTCTTTTTAACAGATGGGATTAACACTAAATATTTTTCTCTTAATTTATATATTTATTTAAAGTAATTATTATTTGTTGATTCAGAGATATTTCATAAATATTTTACCTATTTAAATTTATATACCAGATTCCAATTCTTACTTAAGAGTGATATAAACACAAGTATATAAATTTAAAAGTAAATTACACTTCTCGCAATACGTTAGGGATACTGTGAGACACTCAGTGGATGTCATACATATGGCATACATATTTTTGGGATAGGGAGGTGATTGTATTGGGGTGATAGACACACCTCATTTTGTGTTTTCCATGTAATGGTCTCATTGTGTGCAGGTGTGCCTTATATTGGTGTCCAATACCAAAAGACAACCCTTTTTGTTGGCATCAATTTCAACATTTTGTGGGATATAAAAAGCTGGTATTGTTAGAACTTAGTGTGAACTTGGTGTGTCTCAAAGCGTCATCAGCAGACTTGCATCAAGACACAGAACTACAGGCAGGGTTCATGACAGACCCAGGAGTGGAGGCCCAAGTGTGACAGACCGCAACGATGACCAGTACCTAAGGACCTCTGCACTCAGACATCGTTACGCAACTGCCACACAGCTGCAGGCCCGTTTACCAGATGTGAGGGGTACTAGGGTTTCCAGAAACCATTCGCACCCGCCTCCACCGCTTTGGCTTGAATGCCAGACGACCGTTACAGGCGACTCCACTGACACCAAGACACCGCCGTGAATGTTTGCAGTGAGCACAAGACCATGTGACCTGGACAATGCAGCAGTGGTCCGCCGTCCTGTTCACTGATGAGTGTCGGGTCACCGTCGCTGGAGAAGTGGAGGTGAGAGATACGCTGAGGTCAACATGGTCCCCAGTGTTTGCTTTGGTGGAGGAGGTGCAACAGTCTGGGCAGGCATCACCATGGCTAAGTCACTGCACGTTCTTACCTCACAGACGTCATAGAACCCATCATCATCCCCCAATCCCCCCAGCACTCCCCCAACTTTCTGTTCATGGATGATGATGCTCCACCACATTGTGGCTGTGAATTGTCACAGCTCGACTTCAGGAAGTTGGAGTGCCTCATATGGTGGCCATCAATGTCCCCTGACCTGAACCCCATAGAGCAGGTCTGGGACCAGTTGAAGCAGAGACTGGATGATCGTAACCCACCCCCACGTGACCTGGCAGAACTGCGTGTAGGATTTGTGGAAGAGTGGAACGCATCGCCTCAGAACAACATCATGAGGCCAGTGAGGAGCCTGAGACGCCGCTGTCCAGCTGTCACTGCGGCAAATGGTGCAAACACCCGCTACTGACATTGTCAACTTTTGTTATTTGAGCCTATCCTTGTTATTGTCTACATTTTTGGGGTAATAAATATTAAACTATTTAAAATGGTGTTTCTTCTCATACATTATTAGTAATATCAAAGGGAACTTTTACTTATTTCATTAAGATTCAGAGCAAATAGGAAAAGCACTCATGTAAATAACAATATCCTTAACTTATTGTAAGTAGTGTCATTTATATTTATTTATACATTTATTTTTATAATAATTCCAGTTTGACCTCTACGCAGCAATGTATCTATTTTAAAAAAAAGTCCAAGTCTGTTTTTAAAAAAAATATATCTCGCTTATTTTTATTCCTTAATTTCCATATTTAAATGAATTTTTATACAGGGCATGATTTATACAGCTGTGGAAGATATCTAACTAAATTAAACTAAAATTTTTACCTACGGTAGAGGTCATGATTAATTCACTTAATTCTGTAGGGATAAAGTAATAAAATAATGCAGATCTTTGATATCATTATTATTATTATTATTATTATTATTATTATTATTATTATTTGTATATTTATTTATTTATTTACACATTAAATAATTAACAGTTGAATAGTATCTCTTTAGTCAGTTAATACTAACCAGTTTATTTTATTAGAAAAGGGGGGAAATGATTCTTAATGGATGAATTTGGTAAAGTTATATGAAAATATGCTTATATTAATAGAAAAATAAGAATCACCCCCCCTTTAAAATAATCACATTTTGTTGTTCTGCAGCCTGAAATGATGACAGATACAATTTTTGTTTTATCCAGCTGTATTTACTCAGGGCAACTTTTAACATCCTTATACTGTAACACCAACATGTCAGAATAAATAAATAAAAACAGAATCACTGATTTGGAAATGGATTAATTCACCACAGGCCCTACCTGGAAAAAAAAAGCCACTCCTCAAGAAACATTCATCTTGTTATGTTCTTGTTATTATTATTCAAACTTTTTTATTTTTTATTTTTAATAGGATATTGGTATAAAGTATAAAGTACTTTAGAAGGAGAAGTGAAGTTATGAATTCCAAGTAAAAAATAAAAAAAAACATGTTTTGTTTTGGACAAAAACAAACAAACATACAAACAAAGAAAACATAATTAAATTGATAATATAATAATTTTAAATTAATAAAATTATATATTGTTGTATTTTATCCAGGCTGGGGTCTCCTGATGATCTGAAATAAAAAAATCTGTTAACTGCTGAGGAACACATCATGCTATTTTTTTTTTAGCTGTGATTGTCAGACAGACTGATAGTTTCATGTCTGGAGTCTGGACGCATGCTTTAACACAATAAACGAGTGTACGTTAAACCCCACGTCTGTCCTTCTGTCCTTGTGGCGTGTTTGGGGGTAGACAGAGGAGTGGGCAGAGTTCATACTCCTGAGACGAGAACAGCTGCAGGGAAATAAATGGTCCAGACAGAGAGCGAGCGAGAGAGCGAGAAAGAGCGAGAGAGAGAGAGAGAGAGAGAGAGAGAGAGAGAGAGAGAGAGAGATGTGACGTTCATGCAGAGCTGAAAAGCTCGGGACGATGGCAAGTCTCCCTGGAGAGAGTCAGTGATGGAGAGATCTGTCAGCCAAAGCCAGTGCTGATGACCAGCGTGACACACACCGGCACATGTGCACACACACACACACACACACACACACACACACACACACACACACACACACACACACACAAAGCTAAGATGCATATAAAATAACACATATACATATATACATAAATAATGGCATAAAACAGACTCTTAGGCGCAGTAACACATTCTCAAATGTTTTAAAGGAGGACATGCATCCATGAATGTGGCTTGGAGCCCACTTCAGTTGTTCCTATGAACATCCAGTAAGTGAAACTCCTAATCCTTGAAAATCGACAGATATCATTTCACCAACTTGCGGAAGAGTTGCATCTGTCTGTGGGAACTGTACACACAATCATTCACCACCAATGTGCACCACTTGCGTGTATATGTACCACAAATGCAGCTTAAAAGACATTAATACTGAAAATATAAAAACCTGTGGTGGACATTTGCTTTAATGATGTTTAAAAAGCAATCATTCTGGTTCTTTAAAGGATGCTGAGAAGATGTTTAATGAGCTCATCACATGCTTCTCTATAAAATCCTGCTGTTTTCAACAGAGTGTTTGTCAGAAAAATTTAAATACTACAGTTTGTTTTAAAAGATTTTTTTTTATTTAACTTGCATTAGATTATAAATTGTATGCTTTTCTTGTACAGTTCATTCTGCATGTGCGTGTTCATACATCAGGACCTCATCCTGCTGCGACGGGACTCGCAGCACACATTTGCATTTGCATGCGTTTAACACACAACCCTTTAATCTTGCTAACATGTTACTAAACATCTGTCGTCCTGCTGGGTTTTGCCACGTTGTTCGTTTGGACTGTTGGCCACCTGTTATATGCAAATTAATCAGCTCAAAGCAGCACTGTCACAACCCATCAGAGCTGTGTACATGTGCTGCTGCTGCTGCTGCTGCAGGTTCACTGAGCTGAATCCCACAGAGCCTAAAAACTAAAAACCAAATAAACTAAGGATAATATCTCTGGGACTGGGATGTATGTGATGGAGTGGACTGATAAACAATTACACAATATTATATGCCTATTATTATTATTATTATTATTATTATTATTATTATTATTATTATTATTATTATTATATACCGTACAGGTCTCTCATATAGGAAAATCCTGTCTAAAAAACATTCAAATCGTTTAACTGTGGGTAACGCAAGATAGATGACAGTAACACTGAGGGGCAATAGAGTGAGTGTAATCACTGAGAAGAGTGCAAGAAAGTACAATAAAGGAGTGTATCACTGAGAAGAGTGCAAGAATGGAGTGTAACACTGAGGAGTGTAACAAAGAGCATTGCGTAATAACAAAGTGTAATGGAGAGAAGTGTGTAAGAGGGTAGTGAGTGGTAACAGAACAGATTGGCTAAACTGTCAACTGTCCTCATCCTCCTGGACTCTCAGCAGCATTTGGCATGCTAAACCACAAGATTCTGCTTTCTATCCTTGCATCCTTTGAAATCTGTGGCATGGCATGGCAATGGTTTGCCTTCTACCTACTAGACATCCACATTTGCTCCACGCAGATTCTCCACTAGTGTCCCACAAGGCTCAGTACTTGGTCCTCTTCTGTTCTCCCTCTATACCCGATCTCTTAATGACATCATATCTTCACACAACATTTTATACCACTGTTATGCGGATGACACTCAACTCATTCTCTTCTTTCTTCCCTTACACACTCAGAGTTTTACCTGGATCTTGGATCATGTTTGGCAGACATCTTATTCTGATTGGCGGCTCATCAGCTGAAACTTAATCTTAGTAAAAACCGAACTGCTGTTGATCCCAGGTGATTCATCCTCCTGGCAGAATCTTCTGATCTCCCTGGACAACAATCCAAGAAAATGAATTTGTCAATTTCTCCCCACACACTCCCCTCAGGTGCTCGTTCAGTCCCGTGTTATTTCAAAACTGGACTACTGCAACTCACTCCTGACAGGTCTGCCTCTGTGCACCATTCATCTGATCCAGAATGCAGCTGCATGGCTTGTTTACACCTTCCTAAGTTCTCCCAAACCACCCACTTCTCCTCTCCCTCCACTGGCTTCCTGTAGCTGCCCGCATAAAATTAAAAAGACTTCTGTAGCCTACAAATGCCTACAAAGCTAAAAATGACCCGGCACCCACTTACATCAAAGCACTTACCACACCCCGCACTGCACCAGGTTTCCTCAGATCCTCCAGCACTGCTTGACTGGTCCCGCTACCTCTCAGGGCTCGAGGAAGACTATCTAGAATCTAGTGTTTTTTCTGTCCTGGCTCCTAGGTGGTGGAAGGAACTTCCTTTAGAAGTCTGTACAGCTGAGTCACTGGCAGTCTTTAAGCAATGACTACAGACCTATTTGTTTCTTAGATATACTGTACGGTTAACTATGGGTTAACTAGGAGCCTGAAAAAATGACTTTTTTTTGTCTCTTAAAAGTTTTATAAATGTCTAATTCTTTAGAGTTTATTGTTGATTGGTTAAGAATGCTCTACAGAACAAAATAAACAAAATGCATAGAAATATTTCAAATAAACAAACAAACAAATAAACTATCTTTCAGGTGTTCAAGGCAGTCAGGTGCATTTACTGAGGAAGTTATCACATTGCACTTATAAAGGATCAACATTTAGTGATAGAGGTAACAAGCTCTATAGCAGCAAAGAACTTATTAATTTGTTTTTCTGCCAATTGAAATGCTACGTTTCTCTTTCTATTTCACTACCTAACCATAGTCCAAAACGAGGCTTCGCTACCTGTCAAGCTGTTCTGCGTGAAATTAAACTTTTAATTCCTCAGATAGCAGGAAGTGCGATTAGAGCGGCAATTCTTCCAGCCTGTCCTCGCTAATGGAGCTGTCACACCACTGCCAAAAAAAAAAAGAACTCTGTCACCAGGTTTTTTATCCCCCCTGAAAGGGTATTTTTCCTCTCATTTCTTTTCAGGGTTGTGTGAAAGAGAAGGTGTGAGGAACAAGGATGAATAGAGTGAATGCTAAAAGGTAAGTGGAGCCTTAGAGAAGAAGAGCATCTGCTTTTCATGGAGAAATAAAATGAAATAAAATATCGGTTCATAATAAACTGAAGTGATAACCATGAAGAATCGAGCTCTTGGGGGAACCTTCTGGATATGCAACTCTGAAATCACACAAGCTTGTCTGTTCGTGTCTAATTTAGCTGTCCTGCTTCCTGTGAGTGTTGCTCTATCTGAATGGGGTTTAAGGAAAAAAAAGAATCCACCGAATCTTGTATGAACCAGTGGTATACCAATTATAACACATTGTCCAACATAATGGTAGCATTAAAAGTGCTCACAAAGGTTTCATAAAGTTTCCAGTTGAAGCTCGTCTGCAAAGGAAGAGTTTGTGCCAATCTCATGACAGTTCAACAATCTGAGGAGAACACTGAAGAACACTCAACTTTTAGAAAATCTAGAACCATTAAAGTGTTCTTCAGGTGTGTCTCTAAAAGAGAAAAATTATAATCTGAATTGAAGACAACAGATGCTATATTTGTTACAAGTATATTATAACACACGTGTGTGCATGTGTATAAAGCAAAAGCAAGTCTCATTAGAGAGGTTAAAGATCCATTTTCTCTCTCTGTATCAGTTTACTGCAGTTCACTGCATTTGTGTGTGTATGCGCACATCATTGGACTCCATACCACACACACACACACCCCCATCCCTTCTCTTGCCTTTGCGCACACACACACACACACACACACACACACACACTTTTCTACACAGAAACACTGCTCTGTCGCGACTCTTTTCAAAAGTAAAGTGCAGGTTAATTTGTGTTATTTTTACTTTACATCAGTGACACATTCAAGTGTCATTAGAAAGATTTCTTGTTTATTTTTCAGATAAAACAGTGTTTCCGTTGTGAAAATCAAATAACAGAGCGAGAGGGTTTAATGTGTAAGAAGAGAAGCGGGACGGGGGAGGGGCTCATTCACAAACACAGTCACACAATGTGCAGAAACGAAAATGTCGGGATTTATTTTCTAGTTTTTTTTTTTAAGGTAAAGTGCAGGTTAATTAATTAAATTTTTTTATATTGTCCATCTTCAACCGCTTATCCAAAATCTGGTCGCAGGGAACCCCAAACTTCCCTTTCCCCAGCCACATCAGCTAACTCTGACTGGGGAATCCCGAGGCGTTCCCAGGCCAGTGTGGAGATATAATCTCTCCATCTAGTCCTTGGTCTGCCCCGTGGTCTCCTCCCTGCTGAACGTGCCAAGAACACCTCCCTAGGAAGGTGTCCTGGTGACATCCTTACTAGATGCCCGAACCACCTCAACTGACTCCTTTCCACGCAAAGGAGTAGCGGCTCTACTCCGAGCTTCTCAGGGATAACTGAGCTTCTCATCCTATCTCTAAGAGAAAAGCCAGCTACCCTTCTGAGAAACCCCATTGTATTAATTATTTTTATGTATTTATTTTTTGGGCTGTGGAACAAATCATTTGAGTTTACATTATTTCTTATGGGAAAATATGATTTGGTTTACGAGTGTTTTGAAATATGAGCCTGCTTCCGGAACGAATTATGTTCCCCTGTATCAGTTTTAGTACCAATATCAGTACCTGCATCATTATCAGTACCTATATAAGTATTAGTACCAGTATCAACAGTAACAGCATCTATACCAGTATAAGTATCAATACTATCCATATTAGTATCTGTATCATATTAGTACCAGAATCAGCATCAGTAACAGCACCTGTACCAGTATCAGTAACTGCATTAGTATCAGAATCAGTATTAATCAAAGTATCGGTATCAGTTTCAGTACCTGTATCAGTATCAATTATAGGATCAGTTTCCATACCAGTATCAGTATGAATATATAATATTAATTATAATATCAGTTTCAGTATCATTATCAATAACAGTATAATTTTCAGTACAGGTACATAAATCACTTACCAGTAACTACGGTCATACAATATAACAGTACCAGTACTGTATCTGTTATGGCACCATTCTCAGTATCAGTATTAGATCCAGTACCAGTATCTACTGTGTACCAGCACCAATATCATTACCAATATCAGTATCAATGTCAGTATTAGCAGCAGTTCCAGTATCATTACCAAGTATTAGAACTACTATCAGTAGCTGTTATAATGATTAGTATCTGTAGTATTGCCAATACCTGTAGCAGTATAAGTATCAATATCAAGTACTGTATCAAGTAATACCTGTATCAGTTTCAGTACCAGTATCAGCACCAGTATTACAGTCACAATTTCTTAATTTTCTACCCAAACTCCAATAAAGCTCTTTTTCCCCCTGCAAATAAAGACATTAGAGGGACAGGTGTGTGTGTGTGTGCGCACGAGCGTGTGTGTGTGTGTTTAGTTTAAATATGAAACTAAAACCCATTCTAACGGCGGATGTGTGTGTTCAGATTAAAATCTCAGCTTGACTTTAAAGTTTCTTTGGGGAAGAAAAACAAGCTCGAGTTCCCATTTCCTCAGGAGCGAATCCTAGAAATACACAAAGCAGACAGATGTATGAAAAAAACACGCTGCAGAATATCAAACTTTGTGCGTGAGTGTGTGTGTATGCTTTCCATCTGTTTTTGAATTCAACTGCAGCAAAGAAAAGCGAAAGGAAGCAGCAGGATCGGCGGTTTTGTACTGTATCGGAGGTCAGGTGAAGGTCGTCTGTTTTCGCAGCGTTAATTCTAAATCAGGTTGATTGTTTTCCTGTCGCTGCAGCACACCGGGTGATTTATTCCATATGGTACATAAAACAACAAATTACTGCACCGTCCTGTACACTGTAATGTATTTGAGTAGGGTCAGACCAGGTCGGCACATAAACCCGCTTCTCTATTTCCTCTCCCGGATCCATTTGAACTTTGACCCCGCGGGTTGGCATTTTTCAGCAACTCTGGGGTCAAAGGTTAAATAGAGAGAACCGGGCTTGTGTCAGGGTCAAAGGGCAGCGCTAAACAACAACGATACCTCGGGGGCGGTGTACGAGGGAAATGTCAGCGAGTACTAAAACTTATCTAAACACACACACACACACACACACACACACACACACACACACACACACACACACACAGATTTCATTAACAGTTTCATTTGGCAGCTATGCATTGAAAATAAATGTGTTTATACAGGTGCATCTCAATAAATTAGAATATCATAGAAATGTATTCATATATTATACAGTTTCATTACATACAGACTGATATATTTCAAGTGTAACAGAAAATTTGAATATTGTCAAAAAGTTCAATATTGGAGACTCATGGTGCCACAGCCTAATCAGCTAATTAACTCAAAACACCTGCAAAGGTTTCTTGGGCCTTTAAATAGTCTCTCAGTCTGTTTCAGTAGGCCAGAAAAGGTCATTGTTGAAAACCTGTCTGTTTACAGAGTGCTGTATCCAAGCACATTAATGGAAAGTTGAATGGAAGGAAAAAATGTGGTAGAAAAAGGTGCAAAAGCAATAGAGATAACCGCAGCCTTAAATGGATTGTGAAACGAAGCCCATTTAAGAATTTAGGGGAAGTTTCAACAGGAGTGCACAAGAGCCACCACACACAGACGTATCCAGTACACGGGCTACAACTGTCGCATTCTCTGTGTCAAGCCCCTCTTGAACCAGAGACAACATCAAAGGTGTCTTACCTGAGCTAAGGACAAAAAGGACTGGACTGTTGCTCAGTGGGCCAAAGTCCTCTTTTCAGATGAAAGTAAATTTTCCATTTCATTTGGAAATCAAGTTCCCTGTGTCTGGAGGAAGAGAGGCGAGGCAGAGAATCCAAGCTGCTTGAGGTCCAGTGTAAAGTTTGCAGTTAGTGGTGGTTTGGGGAGCCGTGTCCTCTGCTGGTGTTGGTCCACTGTGTTTTGTCAGGTCCAAGGTCAGGACAGTGTCTACCAGGAAGTTTTATAGCACTCCATGCTTCCCTCTGCTGACCAGCTTTATGGAGATGCTGATTTCCTTTTCCAGCAAGACTTGGCATCTGCCCACACTGTAAAAAACACTAATACCTGATTTAAGGACTGTGGTATCCCTGTGCTTGATGGACCAGCAAACATCCCCGACCTAAACCCTGTAGAGAACCTCTGGAGTGATGTGAAGAGGAAGATGCGAGACACCAGACCCGACAACGCAGAAGAGCTGAAGGCCGCTATCAGAGCAACCTGGGCATCCATACAGTAACACCTGGGCAGTGCCACAGACTGATCGCCGCATTGCTGCAGTAATTCATGCAACCAAGTATTGAGTGCTGTACATGTTCATACTTTTCAGTATTTCTGTGTTAAAAATCTTTTTTTTATTTTTTTTTTTTATTCGTCTTAAGTAATATTTAAATTTTCTGAGATACTGAATCTTGGGTTTTTGTTAGCTGTAAGCCATAATCATAAAAATTAAAGGAAATAAACACTTGAAATATATCAATCTGTGTGTAATAAATCTGCATAATATATGAGGTTTACTTTTTTAATTGAATTACGGAAATAAATCCGTAACTTTTAGATGACATTCTAATTCATTGAAATACTGCACATCCTGTCATCATGTACAGGTGTACAGTACAGACCAAAAGTTTGGACACACCTTCTCATTCAAAGAGGGTGAATTTGTATTATGGCAAGAAAAAAGCAGCTAAGTGAAGAAAAAAAACGAGCGGCCGTCATTACTTTAAGAAATGAAGGTCGGTCAGTCGGAAAAAATTGGGAAAACTTTGAAAGTGTCCCCGAGTGCAGTCACAAAAACCATCGAGCGCTACAAAGAAACCGGCTGACATGCGGACCGGCCCAGGAAAGGAAGACCGAGAGTCGCCTCTGCCGCGGAGGATAAGTTCATCCGAGTCACCGGCCTCAGAAATCGCAGGTTAACAGCAGCTCAGATCAGAGAGCAGGTCGATGACACACAGAGTTCTAGCAGCAGACACATCTCTAGAACAACTGTTAAGAGGAGACTGTGTGAATCAGGCCTTCATGCTAGAATATCTGCTAGGAAACCACTGCTAAGGACAGACAACAAGCAGAAGAGACGCGTTTGGGCTGAAGAACACAAGAAAGAAAACTTTTGGTCTATACGGTATGTCGAGTGTGTAATTTTAAGCAGTACACCACCATTCCACATACTTTTTGTTTTTCATTTTTAAAAACTTCAGCCAGCTAAACTAATTATCCAAAGCACATACATTGGTATTCAGTATTCAGCACTCACACATAACTACAGATGTCTCAGAAGCTCTGTAAGGATTAAATACTATGGCGTTATATTCATGCCACATTCCTAAGGGCACAGTTTTGACGTTTTGAGGGCAGACAAAGCACTCATGAACATGCATGTATATACAAGTTGAATCGTGCTGAATCGTACCCTTTTAGCACACACCAGGGTGCTTAAGAAAGAGGATTGTCGAGTGTATAATTTTATTTGTGCTATTTAAAAAAAAAAACACACACACAAACATTTATGTGAACAAACCCAAATAATAAAAATACACATTTGTTTGATTGTTGATTCAGTTACGGAACAGAAAACAGGCTGATTGCAGCTATGGTATTCTTTACACATTCTTTGTCCTACTCCAAATGGCATTCAGGAAGGTATAATTACTTCCACACACACATACACACACACACACACACACACACACACACACACACCTGTATGTGTAATTGAATTTCCATGCCGCTTTATAGAAAAAATAACTCTCACATTTATGATCACATCTTTGTCTCATATGTGTGTGTGTGTGTGTGTGTGTGTGTGTGTGTGTGTGTGTGTGTGTGTGTGTGTTGAAGTGATTATACGTTCCCGAATGCCACTGTGAGTAGATGACTATAATTGCACGGGTTTGTCTCAGCAATCGCTCTGACCTGCTGAGCTTTTCTTTTTTTTTTTTTTTCTAATAATGAACACATTTCATTTTCTTTGCCGCTTGTACAGAAATAGCGTATCTATCGCCAAGCCCGGACCGTTCCATTCTCCACCTCACAGGGGGATCCTCGCATTCCTGTCATTCTCAATCATCCTCGTCCTCGACTGTATGAATGTAATATATCATCAGTGACGATAAATACAGAGTCGTTGCGGATTTAATCCTCGTATAAAGCAGTCAAAAGGATTAAAACTAAATTGGATGTGAAGTTCAGGGGTGCTTTCTGCTCAATCGTGCTCTATTCTTCTGATTAATCGCATCCTGTGGGACAAATTGCACCTGATCTAAGCGACGGCAGGCTGGCAGTGATGCAGAGAGGCAGTGTGATTCATTAACAGGCCTAATTACTCCCGAAAAGTCACAGGCAGATTCTGTTTCCATTCCAAACCATTACTTTTCACCTCAGCGTGATGCCGTAATTGCAAAAATAAATAAGTAAATAAATAACAAAAATCAATCAACAAAAAAAAAAAAAAGCAAAAAATTGTTGGTGTAAATGGTTAAAATGCCATAAACGGTAAAAATGCTTAGGTTCCAGCGAAACAGAAGTGTTGTGAGAAAAATATAATAATAATAATAATAATAATAATAATGATGATGAAGATAAATCAGGTGCATATGCATGAGATGCGTAAATATTCAAATTATTTAATGTTAAAAAAATAGCTCATATAATTTGACAATCTGACAATATGCAGTAATTAGATCATTATTTGACTACTTAAGTAAATTGTAACGACGGGCCTGCAGCCAGCACCTTGTACCATGTGACAGCTCCGCTTTCATCTAAAACACGAAGCACATTCAGCACTACGGACAGCGTCATGGCACACAAGAGATGGGCGGGGCACCTTAACTCCACCCGCCACTGCATCATCACTCACCGTGCTGGAGTCGGAGGCAAAAAGCCAGTCCGGATCCGGGTACAGACTACACTCAAGTACACAAGTTCTCCTGTTTATCTGACTCTCGCAGAGTCAGAGACTCAGACTCTCGCAGGCTCCCTGAAACGGGGAAAAGTGCACAAGAGGAGACCTCACCAGAATTCATCCGCCTCCTCGGATTCCTCGTTTTCAGCCTCAGCCAGCCCGTCCGCCGCCCAGCCTCGGCCGACCGCTGTTTCTGCCTTCTAGCCAAAGATGACCTCACCTCAACTTGCACAGATAAAGTTCCCGCCACTTCCCTACCTCACTCCTACTCTACCTAAAGAAAAGACTCCTACCTTTTTTGATCTTGTGCATAAATTCCACATCTTTTAGAGCACTCATGTGCAGTCTCTGTGTTTGTGTTGTTCTGTCCCACTGTAGAGCTTAACAAAGTGTATAGACAGTAATAGGATTCACCCGGTTGATGGTGTGAAACACCTTCATTAAGTCTGGTGCCATAAATAAATTAACTGGAGTCAGCATTTTTCCAGTTAACGTGTCATGTGATCTCAGTTTTCTCAGGGTGTATGAGGGCATTTTAACACTTGGTACAATTACTTTGTGCTGTATGAATCTACCTGAGTCTTTCCAGTGGTAGATCAGTGGTTAAGGTGTTGGACGAGTGATCGGAGGGTCACAGGTTCAAACCCCAAGTTGTTGGGGTGACATGCAGACTATTTATATAGTTTAAAGTTGCAAGATGATGTGTCTGATTTTGGTTGTAAAATATTTGTCATCATCATGTGTAGAGTTTTGTTTTTTGTTGGGTTAAATCAGTTTCCCACTAATAAAAAAAATATATATAGAAGAAGAAAATAGTGTTGGCTAGAATGATTATTATTATTATTATTATTATTATTATTATTATTTTAATTTTCTTTCCTGAATTTCATATCACGCTGTTGTTACTGCGTGAATTAATCACAGGCGTTCCTTCCTCACATTTATTTTTTCCTTCACGGCTGCAGTGTGAATCAGGTACGTCTTTCAGGAATGTAATTTCTCTGCTGCTTCTGGGGTTTATAAGGCACTATACGCTAATTTTGCATAATCCTGAGCGTGCAAAAACGACAAGATGTCCAAATGAATACATCAAACAGGCATAGCGGAGGATTTTTATATTTTTATGTCTGAAAAAATATATCAACTGCTCGAGGTCGGAGAGAAATGAGGAAAAATGCACGGTGCGCCCTGATCCCTGGGGAGAACACCGAGCTGAAAAATGTGATGATAAAGGAGCTTGGCTGGTCACATGACCTGAAATGGTGTGGAGTGATTAAAAAAAAAGGATAAAATGTACTCTATCTGATGTAGAGAGACTGATGTACAGCACCTATACAGTTCCTGAACATGTACGTACAGAGTGTATTTACTTACATTCTATATATATATTTTTTATTTTATTTTAGAAGATTTTCATAACTAATTAATCAATTAATTCCTTAACCTATCTATCTATCTATCTATCTATTTATATTTGCTCACAATGCACAATATGTTGTGAATATGAATGAATGAAATTTTGAAATATTAAAAATGGATTTAAAAAATAAGTAAATTAGTAAGTAAATACATAAATACTACTTGTTAATGACGAAATAACTAATTAAACTAACTAACAAATAAATAAAATGTGGATAACAGAAATCAACTAAACCAACAAACAAACCAACAAATAAATAAATAAACACCATTTGATAGTAAATAAATAAGCAAATAGAAATATTAAAATAAATAAACAAAAAAGTGAAGAAGTAACCAAGTAAATATATGATATTTGTTAGCAAGCAAGCAGACAAACAGATAAATAAGATTTAATTTTTTAATAGCCATGCTACAAACATTTTAACGTCCTTAACATTCAAATTCCGTGAAATCCCCGTATCCTAACATCTCCCTGTCCCTGAGGTACAACCACTGAGGCATAATTATCATTACTGTATCACCCCATGTGGTTCTCCTGCTCAGAGATCCTGCATCATTACTCATGTTCAATTCCTAGGACGGTCATTTTTCACCATCGCGCACTGCTGACTCGCCACATCGGCTACCTACACCGGTTTAAAGTCTGCCTGAAACACTGCTCCTTTGTCACCTTAGAACGTTTTATAGATGTTCCCGAGTGGTTCTGCTCTTTCCTTTGCATGTTTCGCTAAATCGGCCTCATGAGATTGCTCAGCGGAGCACGGAGCGGCGTTAAAGCGGTTCCTCCTGAGTTCTGCTCCGGTGCTCAAACCCAATTTAAAGAAACACGAGTTTAATTATCACCTTCGCTCGGCTAGACCATGCACGGCTGACTCGAACCTGGCGTGGGCGGAACACGCCGCAGGGACCAAGGTTCTCCACTCAGGCCTGAGCTAACCAGAACTGAGAAGCTGTACAGAGGACAGAGGGGGCACGGGAAGAACGGACGTAGTTGTGCACTTTCACTCTGATAGAATGTGCAAAGAAACACCCATAAGAAGTGCTTCCTGAACATTTAGGATTGTGGACTCTTGATCCAAGAATCTGGACCGTTTCAATATCATTCCCAATGCAACCATTTAAAAAACTTAAATATCTCATAAGAACCCTGAATTATTAAAACGAATCCTTAAAGAACCCTCTTCTCTAAGTAAATGTTCCACACTTCATCTGTGGTCGCTTGGGGAAATCTTGTTGAAGTTGAAGTAGAGCCCATATAACTCTGTTACATTTGACCATTTTATAATTCTAACATTCATTAATTTTCTGTTTATCCTGTACGACTCCGACAGGGTGCCAATCCATCTTCTTGTGCAGCTTCAGGACACACACACACACGCCCACCCACTCAGTTGTACACGTGCTCCATTATCTGGAGGAAACCCACCAAGCACAGGGAGAACATGCGACCTCCACACACCCCGACCTAAGGCAGAATTCGAACCCTTGACCCTGGAGATGTGAGGCTACAGAGCTAACCACAGTTCCCTAACTACAGAGGTGTCTTTTCTCAATTTGGAATCTTTCCTTTGATAACCTAGAGTTGTTCTGCTTGTCCCTCAGAGGAACACTTAGAAGTTCTACATCAAAGCCTACAGCTAAATATTTCCGTTTCAGAAAGCTTTCAACTAGATCCCATATAGGAGGCTTTAAAGAACAAAGGAATAACATTGTTTTTAAGTGTGGGCCACTATCTGAGGAAATATGTGAGAACAAGGAGAACATGATACGTCCAGGACATTATCCAATCAGACTTTAAAGAACCTCTGCAGAATCCTGTTTTCCCTCTGATTTGGGAAGCAAATATTTCTTATTTTTCTATGGAACAGTTTTTTAAAAACCATCGTTAAGACTCTAAACAAACACAGAGATGTGATGGGGAAAATGCACTAAAATACAAACAAATTAATTTTAAAAAAGTTTCTGCAAACTAATAATTCTATTAATTTCTACACGGATGTAGTCTCATTTTTATTCTCTTATTCTGCAAAGTTCCTGTTGCAGCTGATCGATTTATTTATTTATTTAGTTGTTTATTCATTTATAAAACTTTTATTCTTCCCATGTGGCCTGCGTGCACAGCCTTAACTTGCGCTCCTGTCCTTGGTTATAGAACGCATTTTTTTTTTTTTTTTTTAAATGAAAGAAAGCCAAACAAAAACTCACTCAAGGCTGATAAAGCTAACCTTGAACTAGCAGCGTCTTTGGAAAATTACTCGGGATGACTTTCTTCTAGAAGGGAAAAAAAAAAAAAAGTTGTTCATGAAAAATGAACTGTAACGTCCGAATGGAAAGGTTACTCAGGAGCTGTATCTCATCTGTCTCTCATCCCGGTATACGTAAATGCTTTGAGCTTTCATTTTAAATATCGCATTGTGACTAATCACCAAAGGGAAGCTCACACTTTAGCTCACACTGTCTTACAAGACTGTTTCATTAAACGTGCCAAATGAAACGTCCGCTTTGACCAGTTGATTTAAAACCGTGAGCTAATATTATTTAGTGTTGAATTTTTGTCATAAATTACAAAATAATTAGGAACCATAAATCAGACAGACTTCCTGGTTACTACAGAAGTAAGTTATCTTTGTCTAGCTAGCCAGCTATGCTATGGATGCAACAGGAGTCTACTTACGTTCGTAAACACTCATGAACGCACAAGACTGTAAGCTCTGAGAAATAAAAGCTATTGCACGATGTTGTGTCATTTATTAAAAAACAAAAATAAATAAATAAATACAAAAAAAAAAAAAAAAAAACTACTGAAGGGTGGTGAGGTTAATGCCGCTGCATATGAATTAGCAGCTTAAATTGAAATGTAATTCAAATTTTAAGTAAGAAATTTGAGTTATGGCAAAGTAATCAACAGCTGTATTAAAGAACGATTCGTTGTTTATCCGTTTAGAGTCATGAACCGTACGATGCAGTTACTTCCCCTTGTGATCAGTCTGTACAAACCCAACCCACAGTCTACCAGCACATAAGTGCACATAACCCGGCTTTGGTGGACACACCAAACTTTCTCATACACATTCACTCAAACACTCTAACATGCGCGGGCACACATCCTAATACTATTCCCTTACAATTTATTCCTCGTATAAACATGAACGATGGTCTTTCGTTCTGTTGCAGAAGGAGCCCATATGTAATGCGAGCCCTGATTATCATAACCACGTCCGCGATTTCCGAGCGGTTTATGCGTCTCAGCGTTTCTCAGCTGGAGCTCCGAGTGGCTTGGCGCCCAGTCACGAGTGGGAGTTTATTTTTCGAACGTACAATATGGCTGTGTTGTGCGAAACCCTCGTTTCCCATGATTTACATGTAGGCTTGCTTACTCGCTGCATAAAACAGTGCATTTGCATGAGTTTAATTCCTAAAGCCCCTTTGAAAATTCCACATAATAATTAAAAAGAGGTAGCTCTGTTAAAACATCATAATTTATTCAAGTTCATTTCAGCCATAATGAAACACAGTAAATTTCACACCGCTAGATAGCAGTTTATCAGGAAAATGGTTTTACCTACAGCTATTTTAAAATAAAATAATCCTTAATATCTGGGCTTCCACCTGGACTGGACTATGAGCTCAGTGATGAAATCTAGTCCTTTAAGTCACTTAAGGTTCATAAATAAATGATAGAAATCTGAGAACTATAGTGTACAAAATGCATGAAATTCATTACTGTGTTTAGACAATAGGTACAGAATAAATAAAATACGACGCTCCATATAGATACAGTATTGAAAAGGAAAATTTTACATCTTTACCACAAGAAGAAAAAGTATGCATAACTATTGAGTGGTGTCCAAAATGATTAAGACAAAAATGATAAATTCAATATTTTAATGATATTCTCACAATTTCTCAAAAACCTGCTGAATCCGGCTGGGCAGAGAGTCAGAAATCTGCAGTACTCTGGTGTCACTCGCTCAATCCATGCCTGCTTGATTGCCTCCTGAAGATCACGTACAGAAACGTGGCACCGAAGTTCGCAGTTCCCTTAAGAATTCCCGTGCTTTAGCCCTGGCTTCAGAAAGTAAAAGACCTGCTATGTATTTGTTCCATCCATTAACTAAATAACCTATTTTTTAATTCATTAACCAGATAGGCGAGAACTAATTAGTGACTTCACCCAGTTTTATTGTTACTATTTAATATTACTGTATATATGACATTACCTGTATTCGTTAGGTACATCTGTTCAAATGCTTATATATGTAAGTATTTAACCAACCAATCACATGGCAGCAAGTCAATGCATAGTCATGTAGACATGATGTAGAAGTTCAATCCGAGAATCAGAATGGGGAAGAAAGGTGATTTAAGCCTCCTTGAACATGGCATGGTTGTTGGTGCCAGACAGGCCGGTCTGATCTCCCAAACTGCTGACCTACTGGGATTGTCACACACAACCATCTCTCTGGTTTACAGAGAATGGTGTAAAAAAAAAAAAAAAAAAGAAAGAAAGAAAATACTCAGTGAGGGCAGTCCTCTGGGTGAAAAGGTCAGAGGAGAACCGCAAGACTGGTTTGTGCTGATAGAAAACTCAAATAACATCTCGTTACACCTGAGGTATGCTGAAGAGCATCTCTGAACCCACAACACGTCAATCCATGAAGCAGATGGCTGCTAACCGAGGCTACAGGTCACATGAGTTCACCAGAACTGCACAGTAGAAGACTGGAAAAACATTGCCTGGTTTGATGAGTTTCTATTTTTGCTGTGACATTCGGATGATCGGGTCAGGATTTGGCGTAAACAACATGAGGCCATGGATCCATCCTGCCGTGTATTAACGGTCCAGCCTGCTGGTGGGGGTGTAATGCTGTGGGGGAGGTTCTCTTGGCACACTTTAGGCCCCTTAATACCAATTAAGCATGATTTAAATGCCACAGCCTACCTGAGTATTGTTGCTGACTCTGTTCATCCCTTTATGACCTTAGGATAATGAACACATGTCACAAATCTTAAATCACCTCTAACTGGTTTCTTGAACGTGAATAGATAGATAGATTCTTTCTGATGCAATGACATTAAGGTGCTATTTACAATAGATTAAAAAACAGTAAAGAATAACCACGAATATTAAAATAGATTATCAGATAGTGCTATTCAGTTGTGATATTAAAGCAGCAGAGAAATTGCACTTAACACTATTGCACATTTGGACAGTGTGAGCTGGCAAACCGGTACAGTTTGCCCATAAATATAACAATAAAGATTTTAATTAAAATAAGGCTAGCATATTGAAGATGACAGTATTGCATATTTGCTTGTTAAAAAGCTATCGTGACCTATGTACAGATTTTGCATTTGGGAACAAATAAAAATGATGTAATGTGCACTTGAGTCTGTATGGGATGGGAGTGTGTGAAGCGCAGATAACTTTGATGACCCTCGGAAGGGCTTTCCTGTATGCTGCCGAACAGCTGGCGTACAATTCAGTACGTGATATAGTACATCAACACGCTCTCGATGGAGCAGCACATTCAGCTGTAAGTTGTTTTTCCTGAGGATCCTCAGGAAGTAGAGTCGCCGGTGTGCCTTCTTTACCAACGCTGTGGTTTTTGTGGTCCTGGAGAGATCATCAGCAATCTGTGTAGCCAAGAACCTGAACGTAAGGATGCTTTCCACAGTGTCCATCGAAGTTTATTGGATTTGGGGCAGCCCTTTCCTCCCCTCCAGAGATGAGACCAACCATCGTGTCATCTGCAAACTTAATGATGTTGTTTGTGGGATGGGTTGAAGCACATTCATGGGAGTAGAGGGTTTAAAGAATGGGACTCACGGCCCTGTGGGGTGCCAGTGCTGAAGCATGGAGGAGAGGTTGCTGGCGTAGTCTAACAAACTAGTGGCGATTTTGTAAGAAAGTCCTTAATCCAGTGACCGGTACATTTGTAAACATCCAAGAAAGTCCAAAGTTGGCAAATTTGGTGTCCAATCTACTCAGAATAACAGTCTCCAACAGAGCACCTTTGGGATGTGGTGGAACAGGACATTCGCACCGTGGATATGTAGCTGACAATCAACAAGGAATAGTTCAAGCACATTGTTGAAGAATTAAAGTGTTTTTGAAGACAAACGGGGTCCCACCCTGTACTTGCAAGGTGTCCCTAATGAACTGGCTGGTGAGTCTCAACTCCAAATCTACTTCCTGAGGTTCTCTTTTCTTATTTCAGATAAGCACCGTTTTACTTAAGGATCATTTGCTTAACTTTTTCTTTTTTCTTTTTTTTTTTTTTATAACGATTTCCTTTCTTAAAACAAGCATAAAAACATCCTGCCAACAGAGTGCAGTGATTCCAAACATAAACTGAATAAGAGCAACTAGAAATAGGTCTAATGTTCTTGTAATTCTTTTATAATCATCTCATTAACAGAAATATGAGATTAATTTGGCCTATACGTGTTTTGCGCCCTGCGGTGCGAGCCGCAGTGTGAGTCATCACGGACAAGACTCGAGATAGAGCCATTAAAATAATGGCAGCATTACAGGGGTCCGTTTTACAGGCGCGGGGAGAGAATCACCCTGAGATTGTAAGACTGATTAGAAACATCCATCATTACACAAAGAAAAAAAGTGTCATCAGTTACTGAAACAAGACTAAAAACGGAAACTAAAGTAAAACACAATGCTACTACGCTGTGACAAGGGGGACCTGCTCTGAACAAAGCAATAAAAAGGCAGCACGTGCTCATAGAGCTAACGCGTTAGTCTTGGAATGTTATGGCATTATATTCGTTTTTTCCCCTTTCTTTTCAAGTCTTAATGCTACTGTATGCACGCATTTGAGCACGCTGCATTGTGCTAGCTTTGTACTTTTTCCACTCTAAGCTAGACTTCAAACCCTAAATTTGATGCTATTTTTATTTCTCCTTGTGTCTTAGCTCTCTTCTAGTCTTTCAACTCTGCAAAATTCCAGCAATATGCTGCTTTTTTTCCCGTTCAGTCTTAGCTTTTTACCAGTACTTGAGCTGTGTATGATACTAGTGTAATGGCGATATGTTCATCTGACCTACAGTATGTATTTTTCAGCACTATGCTAGCAATATTTTCCTTTCAAGTCTTGTTTGTGTCTGAACTCTGTATATTCTGCTAATGCTAGCATTGCACTTTGCCTCCCTTTAGCTTTATGATTAGCTTTTGAACTCTGTATTTTACAGCATTACTCAAGTCTCTCAAGTTTTACTCAAGTTTTGTTTTTAAGTGTTCGCTCTAGCTAGTAACACTATTGGCACTTTAAACTCTTTTGATAATCTTTGAACTCTGTATACTGTATTCAAGCATTATCTCACTAACTCTTCCAGTGATTACAGTATTTTTTTTTCATTTCTTTTCTTTTGTAATCAGAAAAAAAAACCCAATTTCTCAGAATTCTCTCTGAAGCCATTAATCCCTTGTGCAGTAATTGACCGTTCTTCATGTTTATTCTGAGCAGCTTATAAGATTTCCAGAATGCAAAAACTTGTTAAACCTCCAAAAATATTAAATTAATAAATAAATAAAGTCATGCAGCATAACGGCACAAAAAGCAGATTAAATTAAAATAATTTATCCATAAAACAGATAAAAAAAAAAGATGTATTGCTTAATGCAAAGGACACCCTAAATGCATAACAACTCAATAATTAGCTTTTTATTTTAATGTTTTGTTTTTGCATCTTTTAATTTATTTAACATTTACAAATTAATTATTTATTTAATTGATGCATTTATTAGTTTTTGTTGGTTTTAAATTAATTGGTTGAATTTGTTTTAAATAAAATATTTTATTTTAATTTGTTTTATCACATGCTCCTTATTTATTTATTTATTTATTTATTCATGTTCAAGATTTATCTATTTGGATAGTTTTTTTAATACTATTGTTTTGACTTAAATTAATTATTTCTCCAAGGGATAATTTATTTACTTGTTCTTTTATTAATTTAATTGATTTAAAATCTATAAATTGTTCATTGTCACTGAATCGTTCCAACTCGTTGTTCTTGTCATTGTATTGTTTTACGTTACCAGTTTTGATGGTAGCTAGCATGCTAGCAAATGTGGCAAAAACAAGCATATTGCTAAGGTTCGCTAATGTGGCTAGTTAGCTGAATTACGTTCGCGAGTATTGTGTTTGTCCTAGCTAACTTAAATAATGGTACTGAAGCTAGTTTGTGTGTTTAATTTACCCCACAGTTGTTTGTAAGAGCGGAGCTGTTTGTGGTGGTAAGGAGAGGAGTCAGATAACGCTAGTCTGACGAGAGACAAACTTTGTTAAATGTAATGTGTCTCTGTTTGGATTGCTAACAGTTTCTTTACGTTGGGATCGATTTCTGTGCTGATTAAAAACACTATCTCTTCGCCAAGCAGTTAAATGAAAAAGGTCCTGTTTAACATGACGCTAGCTTTAACCTGTGACTCGTGTGTGCTAGCATCAGGTCATTTCTTTGTATGAATGTATGCTAATTGGTTTATGTAAGCATGATTATATATATATATATATATATTTTTTTTTTTTTTTTTTATAATTTTTATATTTAGCAGATGAAACAAACAATCTTGGGATCATGATCAGAGTGTCTTCTTCCATTTCCCGTAAACGGTGTTAAATCTCCCAGGCTTCTCTTTCTTCTCTCTCTCTCTTTCCTCCTCATTCTTTTATATGGCAGTATATAAATGCTTATATACTTTTTTTTGTGTGAATCAACTAGAGGGAAAATTCAGTCACCATTGTGTGTGTGTGTTAATGTTTGTTTATCACTCACTTTCACAGACACTAGCATCAGTTTCAGGTAAACAGCTTGCTAATGCAGCGCTCCTCTGGCCTTTATTGGCTTAATTAAATACTACAGAGTTGCATAATAAGCACCTGACATCACCTCGAATAACAAGACAAGCTCAGAAAAAATATATTTAAAAAAACAGGACATACTTTTCTCTATTAATTTAATCATAATGCAGTTTGTTGTTCGGTTCATCATCATCATCATCATCATCATCATCATCATCATTCACATTCAGCTAATTTAAATAGACATATTTTTAAATATTTTCCTCCTATAAGAAATCCAGTCTTAGAATGTTTAGAACACCTGAGAACCCTTAAAGGTTCTAGGAAGAACTGTAGCATCAATTAGATCCTCACTGAATTCATGCTAATCAGTCTCAAAGAAGTTATAAATTTAACAATTTTAAAATAAAAAAACAATTTACAATTTGCTTAAAAACTACAAAATGCAGCAGGTCTACCAGACCCAGGACACTGGCTGAATAACAAAAATATGAACACCACACAAGGGTTAAGAGACATGTTTGTTTATTTTTTTTAATTTATTGTAGGCAGCCAAAAATATAATATATTCAACTCAATTCAATTTTATTTCTATAGCACTTTTAACAGTGGTCATTGTCTCAAAGCAGCTTCACAAAAATGAAAAGAAAATGTATGGAAGTGTGTATGTGTGAGAAAAATGTGTCTAGATAATGAGATTGTCCCTGATGAGCAAGCCAAGGGTGACAGCGACAGTGGCAAGGAAAACGTCCCTGAGATGGCAATAGGAAGAAACCTTTGTGTGTTATGCAGCTGAAAGTTTGATACAACAGAAGTTATTTAAATTAATATGAAGTCCAGTTCAGCTCAGGGATGAGTCAGCAGGTGCAGAGGGCAGATGGGGGTCTGGATCACTGGGAGCTCAGGAGCAGCATGTGTAGCTTCAAACCATCATAAAGCAGAATTCAGCTGGAGCAGGTCCTTCTCTGGATGCCTCAGGAACCTCGCAGGGTCGGCCTCTGTCTACTGAAGCTGGCACAATCTCCAGATGCCTCGGGATGGGTAGAGAAATACAGAGCAAGTGGAAAGAATTAGCGTGGTTGCCATTCAGGATAGATGTACTGGAGTATGAGGTTATGGGATGATGAGTTACGTGTATGCCAGATTAAAGAGATGCGTCTTGAGTCTACTTTTAAATTGGGAAACTGTGTCTGAGCCCCGAACACTGTCAGGAAGGCTATTCCAAAGCTTTGGAGCTAAATATGAAAATGCCCTACCTCCTTTTGTAGATTTTGATATTCTGGGAACTACCAGTAGTCTGGAGTTTTCTGATCTTAAGGAGCGTGGTGGATTGTAACGTATCAGAAGACTGGTTAGGTATGTGGGAGCTAGACCGTTTAGAGCCTTGTACGTAAGTAATGCTATTTTGTAATTAATTCTAAACTGAACAGGTAGCCAGTGCAGGGATGATAATATTGGGGTTATATGATCATATTTTCTGGATCTAGTGAGAACCCTGGCGGCTGCATTTTGGACTAACTGTAGCTTGTTAATTGAGGATGCAGGACAGCCACCCAGTAATGCATTAGAGTAGTCCAGTCTGGAGGTCATGAATGCATGAACCAGCTTTTCTGCATCAGATACAGATAAAATCTTTCAAAGCTTGGCAATATTTCTAAGGTGGAAAAAGGCTGTTTTTGTGATATTGGAAATATGATTTTCGAAGGATAGGTTACTGTCTAGGTGGCACCGTGGTGTAGTGGTTAGCACGTTCGGGAACTCTGGTTTCCTCCCACAGTCCAAAGACCTGCATATTAGGCTAATTCTCTTTCCCAAATTGCCCATAGTGTGTGTGTGTGTGTGTGTGTGTGTGTGTGTGTGTGTGAGTGAGTGTGTGAGTGAGTGTATGTGTCTGTGCCCTGCAATGGATTGACACCGTGTCCAGGGTGTACCCCGCCTCGTGCCCTAAAACTCCTGGGATAGGCTCCAGGCCCCCCGTGACCCTGAATAAAGGATAAGTCGGTATAGACGATGAGTAAGAGTTAGGTTACTGTCTAATATTATGCCCAGGCCTTCTACTGTCGAGCTGGTGGTAATAGTACATCCTTCTAACTGCAAGCTGAATTGTGAGACCTGTTGTGTACTAGTTTTTGTTACCAAGTAATATAGGTATAGGTCTTATCTGAATTTAGTAAAATAAAATTATCGGTCATCCAATCTTTTATATCTTGGACACACTCAGTTAATCTAGACAACTTGGGTATTTCATCTGGTTTTGAGAGAGTATAACTGGGTACTATGTATATCAGCATAATAATGGAAACTAATCCCATGTCTTCTAATGATATTAACCAAGGGAATCATGTACAGTGGAACCTTGGATTACGAGCATAACTCATTCCGGAAGTGGGCTCGTGTTCCAAAACACTTGTAAACGAAATCATCATTTCCCATAAGAAATGATGAAAACTCAAATTATTCGTTCCACTGCCCCAAAAAATAAATACCTAAAATAATGAATACAATCTATAAAATGAAAATAAAATGAATTAATTTGCACTTTACCTTAAAAAAAAGTACAAATAAATCCCGAAAGATAAGTGTTTCCGTTGGTGCGCGCAGGCGTCGTGTGTGTGTGTGTGTGTGTGCGTGCGTGTGTGTGGAATTAGCCCCTTCCCTTGCCTCGTTTTACACAGTAACACTCCTCCTCCCTCTCCCCACCTCGCTTTTTAAGTTTCACAACAAACACACACACACACACACACACACACACACAACGGAAACACCATTTAAGTTTCACAACAAACGGACATACACATCAACACAGCGGAAACACCGTTTTAACAGGGAAAAAAGAAATCTCTCTGACCTGTTGTGAGCGCATACTAAGGGAATCACTGCTGTAAAGTAAAAAAAAAAAAAAAAACCCAAAACAAATGAACCAGCACCTTACCTTACAGAGCAGAGTTTCTGTGTGTTTGTGAAGCCTGGGAGGGGGTGAAAAGGCGAGAGCGCGTCTGTGCGTATGTGTGTGTGTGTAAGACGAGCAGAGTTTCTGTGTATTTGCGAAGCGTTGGGGGGGGGGGGGGGGGGCTTGTGGGTGAGAAGGTGAGAGAGTGACGCTCGGTGTCAAAATAAGAGTCGCATGCATGATACATGATATTCGGCGCTCGTAAATTAATACTTGCTCGGTTTCTGATTAAAGATTTATTAAAAATCTTTGCTCGGTTTGCGGAACACTCGTAAACCACGTTACTCACAATCCGAGGTTCCACTGTATATTGAGAACAGCAGAGGTCCTAAAACTGACCCTTGTGGGACCCCATATTTCACTGGCATTACACCAGACTGTTCTCCATTCAGATCTACAAAATCGTATTGATCAGACAGGTAGGATCTAAACAATTTTAATGCCTGTCCCTGAATACGTATGTGAATTTGTAAGCAATTTATGAGAATATTATGATCTATAGTGTCGAATACAGCACATAAGACGGGTATTGAGATGCAGCCTTGGTCCGAAGCTAAAAAAAGTCATTTGCAATCTTAACTAGTGCAGTTTCTGTACTATGATGGAGTCTGAAACCTGATTGAAATACTTTGAGGATGTTGTTTTCCTGCGAGAATGTGCATATTTGAGCTGATACTACCTTTTCTAATATTTTTGATATACAGTAAACGGAAGTAAACTTGAAAGATTTAAAAATCTTTTTACAATCTTGCTGGGATTGGATCTAACAAGCATGTTGCTGATTTAGCCGAGGTGATAAGCTTGTACAGCTGTTCCTGTCCTATATCTATAAAGCACTGAAAATCTAAATGTGAAGCTTTAAACCGGAATGGATCATGAGATGCTGTTAGAGGTTGAACTTCCATTTTTTCATTGAAGTACTGTAGTCCATGAAGTCTTCACTTCTAAGCTGTGATGGGATACTCCTTGCAGGCATCTTAGTGTTTGTTAGGCTAGCCACTGTACTAAATAGGAACCTGGGATTGTTTTGGTTTCTTGCTATGAGTTGGCTCAGATGCTCGGCGCGAGCAGCTTTTAGAGCCCGTCTATAGCTGCACATACTGTCTTTATACACGATTCTAAAAACTTCTAATTTAGTTTTTCTCCATTTTCGCTCGAGGTTACGGGTTGCTCTCTTTAGGGCAATATGACTATTGTACCATGGTGCAAGTGTTTTATCTCTGACTTTTTTAATCGGATGGGAGCAACAGTGTCTAATGTACTGGTAAAAATAGTGCCCATGATGTTTGTCACTTCATCTAGATCGTCTGCATTTGGGGGTCTAATAAGAAACTGGGACAGATGCGGCAGATTACTTGTGAATCTGTCTTTAGTAGCCGGATTAATATTTCTCCCGAATTGATAACTTGGAGAGACACACCCAATCTCCTCTACAGGTAGAGTATATACTAAGAGATGATGATCTGTGATATCATTACTTTGAGGTATAATCTCTATATTAGAGACATCATTACAATGGGATATAATTAAATATAGTGTATGAGTAAAGTGGTGAGTTGGTCTATTTATACTTTGATTAACCCCAAAGGAATTTAGCAAATGGGTGGCGTGCAACTTCCGCTGCTGCTGTATTCAGGCTTCGTGATACCCCGGCGCCAGTGAACAAAATCTGGGTGGGCCGCGTCCTAGGTGCATTGGACCTGGGCAGAGAAACATGCGGGGTTGAGGTTGTGGGAGGATTTGTGTCACGCCGAGAATTTACCTGGGACAGGTGAGCGTCAGTCCATGACGATTCCAGTGCGGCTTTCCGCTGCTGTAGCTGGGCCAGCTTCACCTGTAGGTCACGGATCTGCTTCTCCTCAGCCTCCACCTCAAAATCCACCTAGTGCAGACGGGTTAGCGATGCTAATGGGATAGCCGGCTAGAAGCGGGTGCGCTGCAAAACAATTTAAACTAACAATATAACAGGCATTTCGAGTGAATATTATAAAATACTTATCTGTTATGTGTTAACTCTTCGTAAGAGGACAAACAGTTAGAACATAAAGCTGGATTAATCTGGAAAATTGGCCAGGCTTGTGGAGCTCGGAAAAAAACAGCGTCTCTCCGGTCTGCCTGTATAAAAATAGTATTATATACACAGGGTGGGCCATTTATATAGATACACCTTAATAAAATGGGAATGGTTGGTGATATTAACGCCCTGTTTGTGGCACATTAGTATATGTGAGGGGGCAAACTTTTCAAGATGGTGGTGACCATGGTGGCCATTTTGAAGTCGGCCATCTTGGATCCAACTTTTGTTTTTTCAATAGGAAGAGGGTCATGTGAGACATCAAACTTATTGGGAATTTCACAAGAAAAACAATGATGTGCTTGGTTTTAACGTAACTTTATTCTTTCATGAGTTATTTACAAGTTTCTCTTTGTTCACAGCCATTGACATGTCGAAGAGGTTAACACGTGATGAGCGGATCGAAATTGTGTTGATATCTGGTTAACGCAGTAACCGGGTCATTGCAGCAGATTTCAATGCAAGACACCCTACGAGACCACCCAACTCCCATGCTACAGTTAGCAAACTGCTTGCTAAGTTTCGTGAAACTGGTTCAGTGTTGGATTTGCCAAAATGTGGACGCATGAAAACTGTCACTAATGAACAAACATCAGTGGCTGTCTACTCTTCACTCAGCAAGAGCCCACAGCGTAGCACTCGCCGCATGTCACTGGAGAGTGGCATTAGTCGAACATCCCTTCGGCGGATATTAGCTACTCACAAATGGCACCCTTACAAACTCCAGCTACTGCAGCATCTCAACGAGGATGACCCAGATCGGCGCACACAATTTGCAGAATAGGCGAAACAAAAATTGGAACAGGACCCTCAGTTCACGCAGAAGATTTTGTTCAGTGATGAGGCAAACTTTTATGTGAATGGTGAAGTTAACAAACAAAACCACCGCTATTGGTCTGACACTAACCCACATTGGATAGATCTCTCCAAGACTGTTGGAACAAAAAAAGTGATGGTATGGTGTGGTATATGGGGTACAAAGATAGTGGGGCCATTCTTCATCAATGGAAACCTCAAGGCCACTGGATATTTGAAATTGCTACATGATGATGTGTTTCCCTCTTTATGCACTGAAGCTGGCACGTTCCCTGAGTTTTTCCAGCAAGATGGTGCACCACCACATTATGGGTGTCAGGTCCGAGCATTCCTAGATGAACAGTTTCCTGAAAAGTGGATTGGTCGTCGTGGGCCAGTTGAATGGCCCCCAAGGTCTCCCAATCTGACCCCCTTAGACTTTTATCTTTGGGGTCATCTGAAGGCAAATTGTCTATGGTGTGAAGATACGAGATGTGCAGCACCTGAAACTACGGATACTGGAAGCCTGTGCTGGCATTTCTCCTGCGGTGTTGCTATCAGTGTGTGAAGAGTGGGAGAAGAGGGTTGTATTGACAATCCATCACAATGGGCAGCACATTGAACACATTTTATAAGTGGTCAGAAACTTGTAAATAACTCATGAAAGAATAAAGTTACGTTAAAACCAAGCACACCATTGTTTAAGTTTGATGTGTCACATGACCCTCTTCCTACTGAAAAAACAAAAGTTGGATCCAAGATGGCCGACTTCAAAATGGCCACCATGGTCACCACCAATCTTGAAAAGTTTGCCCGCTCACATATACTAATGTGCCACAAACAGGACGTTAATATCACTAACCATTCCCATTTTATTAAGGTGTATCCATATAAATGGTCCACCCTGTATATATATATATATATATATATATATATATATATATATATATATATATATATATATATAATGTATAGCATTATATTTAGTATTAAAATATGTACAGTAGGTAGTCAAGGGGAATGTCTATTACCACCGTGCCCGCTGTCGTGGCAAAACAGCAACGGCCAAAACAAATCAGTCGCATTTCGTGCTATTCATGAAACGACCACCAGGTGGCACAAAGTGACATTTTAATTCGAAACAGTTTTAAAATATGATTTAAGCTTAAGTCATAAAAAAGTCATATGTTGTATCGAAGAAATGCTAGTGATGGTAAGTTCCACATCCGAGTACTTAATACAACAAACAGTACCAGAGCTTTTGACATTTACTGTACATTAATGAGTTTTTTTTTTAAAGTTAAATGTTGTTTAGACAAACAATCAAGTTCACTAGATAACAATTTTATTTGTACAAAGAATGAACTGTTATATAGCCTCTATATCAGTTTATATATAAAAATTTACATTTAAAGACATGAACCTTTGATCCCTAGTTGAAGCACAAAAATATAGAAATAACTGGAAAAATAGACTTTCAGAATAGAACATTAGAATAACTCAAAATATACACTCTAAATAATGCTAATGTTGTTTCTGTAAACACCTGGTTGGGTTATTTTGACCCAACAACTGATTTATTCTTTATTCTCTGGTTTCTCCAAACGGCAGCCTGCAAAATGTTAAAAAATATTACAGTTATTGTGTCACAAAGTGTGAGTTGTTCAGGCGACGATGTATGTGTGTACAGCTCAAAACCTCCAGCGGTTATTAAAAAATTGCCCCAACGATTGCGGAGATTTGGCAATGCCCATGCACATGCCTTTTTTTTGTCTTTGATGTTACCTACACAAAGCACTGTCTTCCCATTTGCGAGTTTCTCCAGCATGCTGTACTGTATGTGACATTGATGGACATGCGTCTTTGGTCAACAGTTTTTTTCATCCCACATGTAATCAATAATATTTAAAAAGTTTGATTGTTCTTGTTCATGACGGCACGGTGGTGTAGTGGTTAGCACTGTCGCCTTGCACCACCAGGGTCCGGGTTCGATCCCAAGCCAGGCTCGATTCCCGTCTCTGTGTGCATGGAGTTTGCATGTTCTCCCCGTGCTTGGTGGGTTTCCTCCCACAGTCCAAAGTCTAAAAGCCTATTTATTTAGCGCAGCATTTTTGTAAATAGATTAGCCTTAGGTAAAGGAGCAAATCTGGGGGACTCATGGACGTAGAGTATTCTGGTGAACTGGTATGTTTAGATGCTGTCCTCCCCACTCTCATTGTTCACTCAGGTTTGTTGACGGTGAGGTGATTGGTCGCTTTACATCTCAGGGAGCCCTCATGTCTGTGTTTCCTTCTGGCTCCTCCCTTTTTTAGTCCTGCCGGAGTCACTGCTTGCACTCTGCCCTAAATATACATTCACATTATACATGTTTGACTGTGACCAGACCTAACTGCCATCTCTCCTTCTCTTCTGCTCTCTCATCTCTCTCGCTTTCCCTCTACCTGTCTCTCTGTCGAGCTACACATGTCTCTCCTGAGCTGCCAGTGATCCAGACCCCCACTGCCCCTGGAGCTGTCTGACTCGTCCTGGTGTCCTACTTCTGGTTGGAGATCTCATCGCATGGACGCCCCGTGCGGTCTGCCTGGGATGCGTTTGGTGACTGGGCACGTTACACTTTTCCACGAAGACGGTCTTGTCCTTGGCTGTTCTCTGAGGACTTGTGATTTCAGTCGCTTGATAGTTCAGGACTGGAGTTTCCTACAGTCTACCTGAGCCTCCAATAACGAACTGGACTCAATTTTAACTTAAACACGTCTCCTGTTATACTGAACTTCCTCTCACACAGTATGAGTGCAGATCAATCCCTGCTCTCCGTTATCACCCAGATGAGGATGGGTTCCCTGTAGAGTCGGGTTCCTCTCAAGGTTTCTTCCTATCACCATCTCAGGGAGTGTTTCCTTGCCACCGTCGCCATCGTCCTCGGCTTGCTCATCAGGGACAATCTTATCATTTTGATTCATACATGTTCACTTCTCATACAAACTTATATAATTCTTTTGATTGTGTAAAGCTGCTTTGCGACAATGTCAATTGTTAAATGCGCTATAGAAATAAAATTTAATTGAATAAAATCTAAAGGCTCACTGTGTTAACATTTACTTTGCTTAAATTCAATCCTAATAATAATTAATATAATTTAAATAAAAAATTGGTACTGTAATTTTAGTACTGTGGTTAGGAATTCATTTAACTACAATGTTTCACTTGATTTTATCCGCTACTATGTGCAGCTCTAAAGGAGCTGCGGCTCATTAATCCTTGAGAGAATGAACTAAGGCCTGACGCGTCGGTGTATAGTTATATAGCAGCAAACGCACAAACCCAAATGCGGCGGTAAAACTAGAACACTGCTATATATATATATATATATATATATATATATATATATATATATATATATATATATATGAAGACATGAATGCCATTTGTATGTCAGGAAGCTGACGGCACCAGGAAGAAATAAACAGGCAGGCAGGGACACTGCAGCAGAGGAAGCCACGCTATACAAGGTAAGGGTGGGTGGTGGTGGTAGGAGCACTCAACTTTATGATCTGTGACAGCTACAGATCCATACAGAGTGGCTTGGCTCCACCATCTGGCTCCTTTCCAAGCTCCACTTCCAGTGCAGCCAGAAGAGGAGGACAAGCAAGCAAGGGTTCAGTACAACCTCAAACATCACAGATCACCGTCATACCGGCCCAAATCCAAGCCATAACCCCGGCCCAGCATCATGTGGAGGTCAATAAGGCTGTACCACACCACGTCCCAGTCCAAGTTATGCCCTGTTATACATGAATCGTTCCCTGTTTCGATCTTAATGATGCCCTGTTCTGTTCCTGTTATGCCCGTCGTCACCTTGGAGCTTCATGCTTGCTCCACATCCAAGTTTCGATAATGTCTTCTGTTTAAAACTTTTATATTCTGTTCTAAATATATATAATTTTTCTTATTATTAATATAAAGGTTTTTTTTTACATTAGCTTATTTAATAAATCCATACAATCATTTTTGTTCATTTCCAAATTCTTGTAACGTTTGATAGTTTGATAGTTCGTTAACTCTACAAACTCAACTGAATACATCACATTATAGACTGTACACTGTACATTTACAGTACAATGAACAGTTAATCCAGTTGAAATTCAGCCCACGGGTTGCAGCTCACTTCCCGCTCGGGTGAGCCCGGCTTTCCGGTGTGCTAGGAAAGAGGAGCCGTCCGCTATATTCTGATTTCCATTTACATTACTTACAGATTTTATCAGTGAGACACATTTTCTGTTCTCACACATCTGTTGCTCGGGTGCGTTTACCTGCAGAGCAAATCGTTCATCAGGTCCAGCCTTTGAGCTGGAAGCTAACAGGAAATGCCGAGCGCAGAGACGGAGCTTCAGTCAGGAATAAAATCAAGAAAATAAAGAGCTGCAGATTTGGAGCCGTGTTGTTCTTATGCAGCAAAGGGGGAAACAATCACTACTGTGGCCACATCATTTTCATCAAGATCATTATAATCTTCATCATTATATTTGTTAGCTTCATCATTAATATCATCATCTTCACCATTAACATCATCATCTTCAGTATCATCACCAGCACCATAATAATAACAATAATAATAATAATAATAATAATAATTATTATTATTATTATTATTATTATTATTATTATTATTATTATTATCATCATCGTCGTCGTCATCAATACAATTGCTATCTTCATTATTAAAATCATCATCTTCACCATTATTATTTTCCTCATTAGCATCACCACCACCATCATCACCATAAACATCATCATCAATATAATTATTATCATCTACATCATTACAATAATCATCTTTATTATTGCCATCTTTATCATCATCACATCGCCGTCACCATTATCATAATCAGCTTCTGCTTCAGCATCATCATCATTATAATTGTGTTCGTCAATAAAATCATCACTATGTTCCTCATCATCGTTATCATTATAATTATCACCACCATCATCATCACCATCATCATCATCATCATCAATATAATGATCATCTTCATCATTAAAATAATCATCTTCTATTATCACCATCTTCTTCTTCATTATCACCATCACCGTCATTGTAATTATCATCATCTTCACCATTACCATAATCTTCTTCTTCATCATCACCATAATAATCATGTTTGTCATTACAATCATCATCATCACTATGATCTTTATCATCATCATTACTATGCTCTTCATCATTATCATTATAATTACCACCACCATAATTTTCACTATGCAATTATGATCATCATCATCATTTTCATGGTGTTCATTATCATACAGTAATTTACATTGTCAGCATCGTCATTATAGTCTTCATCACTGTCATCATCACCATCATCATAGTCTTCATCATCATCGTCATTGCTGTCATCATCATCATCATCGTTATAATTTTCATCATGGTTTTAAATGAAAACTGCATAAAATAGTTGCGTAGCTTCAAACATATCTAAGCTCTGATACTGGAGACTCCTTCTGTACAGATTTAAAAGGTTTGTGCGCGTACAGAAACCCGCGAAGCACATACAAGTTCCTGTGAATGAACTGTTACGGTGGAGACGATAAAACACGTTTGAATGAGCTCATGAATATACAAACCTCGCCACAGGTAATCCATCAGCTCCTGATTGCAATTGACCGGCACGGTGGTGAAGAAAACATCACAGCAAAGACTTCTTCTAATGTGTTATTGGATTTAATGCTGATGATCCAGCGACTGCTTCTGGCTCCAGTGCCACTGCAGTTCAGCTATTAACTCATCCTGAGTTTACAAGTCACTTAGTTTTCTATTCATACCATAATGATTATATTTAAACTGATTATGAATCATCTTTTCCCACACACTCTTCTCTAAACACTTCCCTGGGCAGAGTAATGAGCATGATCAGATCATAATTCGCATGCACAGCTCACAAATGAGTAAATGAATAATTCAGTGAATAAATCTATCAACTAATTATGCGTGTACATTGTTTTGATTTTGAAATTAAAATGGAAGAACAGCTGGTTTTTATTTAAGTTTAGCGTGAGCATTACAACAGGAAATTCCTTTAGTTTTTAAATTAGAAAAAATATATAAACTTTAAATATTTTGTTTATATTTCTCTCCACATTAAGCCCGGAAATCAAATATTCACAAATCCAAATAGAAAAATAAATACCACTGCAATATATATATTACTTTATAATATTAATTTTTATTTTTTATATTTTATCTTTTTATTTTTTTTTTCCACCAGGCACACAGTTGCATAAGTGGAAGGCATAAATCAAATATTAAATCTCAATCTAAAGTATAAACATTTCTGACACACAGATATCACCGTTAACATTTCTCCCCTTTCACGTTGCATTCCTCTGTCATGTGACCAAGTGACTAAGCATTATGGGTCATCAGGTTGCTGGTCTTGAACCTCCGTCTCGGACAAAAGCAGCTGCTCTGATGGATTGAGGAATTAATCAGCAACTCATGAATTATTCGTGTACATTTGCACTAGCGTGGCTAATGAGCGGCGCGGGAGCGAGACAGCTAGCCGTGAACACCGACCAGGCACATCTGTCTCATATTCCTGTCTCACACTTACTGTTGCGTCTGTCTGTCTGTCTGTCTGCCTCCAGTCTCAGCACTTTGCGGTGTCATTGCCTCGCTGTCTTGCCAATCTGTCTGTCTGCCCCTGTAAATCAAATCCTTCTGCCTGTTTGTCCGTCTGTTTGTATGTCTGTCTTTCTGTCTGTGTGTTTCTTCCGCCTCTCTCTGCAGCGTGATAGCTGATGGCGTCTCGCCAGCAGATAGAAAATAAGATGCTCGTTGGTGTCTGTTTATCCTGCTGGGTGTGTTCAGTAAAGGCAGATCCCATTTTCGCCAAAACAGAAATACATCCTGCTTTGGAGAGACGGATTCCTACCTGCTAGATCGCTCTCCCGCTAATGCACAGCAACCAGCAGGGTGCAAACCTGAAGGCTAACACTTAGCAACGGCTTTCCCAGATTTTAACACAATTTCCGCCCAAACTATATTCCATACAAACCTAAAGCACAAAAAGTTCAGAAAGTGGCAAAAGAACAACACTTTCATTTCCTTCTCCAGTTTCTCACCCGTGGTGTGTTCACTGTGGTGCGCGCGCATTTCCGATTCACAGTATTGCTAACACACGGCCATTATCCACTCCACTTTCGCTCTACCAGTCTCTGTAAAAGTACTTTAAACAGAAACGGCTCTGTCCATCATCACACACACACACACACACACACACACACACACACACACACACACACACACACACACACACACACACACACACACACACACAACCTGCACTTTCCATTTGTCATAGAGCACGCTCATGTTTTATTGATTGGACTGAATCCTGATTGTTCACGTTAGAACTAAATTATTGTAAATGCAGACTTTCATTGTCAACTAGAAAAAAACAAACACATTTTGCATTTTACACAAGTTATTTTGTTCCATATATAGTACAATGTAGTGTGAAAAGGACAAACACTGGTGTTGCTGGTGTAATAGAACACTATGTTAGCTAACACGGACAACAAGGGAACATCTGTCTGATTGGTTACAGTGTAAATGTGGGAGGGACAACCCTCCGATTGAATAAGACAATCTGTCTAATTGGTTACAATACTACTACAGAAGGAAACATCTGTCTAATTGGTTAAAGTACTACTGCAGGAGGGAACATCTGTATGATCTGTTACATTACCATTATGGCAGGGAACATCTGTCTGATTGATGACATTGTTATTATGGGAGGGAACTGTCTGATTCATTACATTATTACGCCATTATGGTAGGGAAATCTGTTTAATTGGTAACAGTACCACTGCAGGAGTGAACATCTGTCTGATTGATTACAGTGTAAAAGCAGGAGGAAACATCTGTCTGATCTGTTACATTACCATTATGGCAGGGAAAATCTGTCTGATTCATTACATTATTACGCCATTATGGTAGGGAAATCTGTTTAATTGGTAACAGTACCACTACAGAAGGAAACATCTGTCTGACTAATTACAGTGTAAATGCAAGTGGGAACATCTGTCTGATCTGTTAGAGTACACTACCATTATGGGGGGGAAACATCTGTCTGATTCGTTACATTACTGTACCATTAAGGGAGTAAACATCTGTCTGATTGGTTACAGTGTAAATGCAGGAGGAAACATCTGTCTGATCTGTTACATTACCATTATGGGTGGAAACATCTGTCTGATTCGTTACATTACTGTACCATTAAGGGAGTAAACATCTGTCTGATTGGTTACAGTGTAAATGCAGGAGGAAACATCTGTCTGATCTGTTACATTACCATTATGGGTGGAAACATCTGTCTGATTGGTTACAGCGTTATTATGGGAGGGAACATCTCTCTGATTCATTACGTTACTGTAACGTTAAGGGAGTAAACATCTGTCTGATCTGTTACATTACCATTATGGGTGGAAACATCTGTCTGATTGGTTACAGCGTTATTATGGGAGCGAACATCTCTCTGATTCATTACGTTACTGTAACATTAAGGGAGTAAACATCTGTCTGATCTGTTACATTACCATTATGGGCGGGAACATCTGTTTAATTGGTAAGAGTACTACTACAGAAGGAAACATCTGTCTGACTGTTTACAGTACCACTGCAGGAGGTAACATCTGTCTGATCTGTTACATTACCATTACGGGAGTGAACATCTGTCTGATTTGTTATAGTGTCACTGAAGACAGAAGCTTCTTTCCGCCCTCTCGCTGGTTACAGTGCCACTGCAGGAGGAAACTGCTCTCTGATTGGTTTAAACCGTGTAAATAACATTGAGTCCTAATACTAATGCTATTTCTTTGACACTTTTGTATCCAACTGATCTGAGGTTTAAAGGCCTTACACCAGACTTATACTGTTTACAAACTGAAACTAGATTCTTCCTTGTTTCACATAGAATGTTATTTTAGTTCACTTTCATTGGGGAGGGGGGAAAATCATGTATCCACCTGTCACTTATGAAATATTGAGCAACTTTCAAAGTGTTTTTCTTTTCAAGGCTTTCAGGAACCTGTACAGCACAATCTCCTGAGAGTGTTCATGAAAAGTTAACGGTGTGAGTGGTTAGGGTTGGTGTAACATCTGAGGTTAAAGCTCAGAGCCTGCTTTGTGATTTTATTCATCTAAAATTCGACAGAACGTCTCGTGCTCATTAAAATTCATAGCGCTTTGGCTCGAGACCAGATTTTTTTTTCTCTTTTTTTCGAAAGACGAGCTCTTGCGTGAATTTCCATCAGAGAGCAGCGGCGAGACTGTTGTCTTCTCCTTCTCTTCTCTCTCCCCCCCTCTGAGGCCTATCAGAGACGCTCAGATTAACTCGATATTTGGCATTAGGCAGATTATTGCCTTATCTAAATTGGAGTGACACAGAACAATAATGGATAGCGCGCGAGAGCGTCACGTACAGACCGCATTAGCATTCGCAGCATTCGCGCCGAAAAAGAACGCGCAGATCGCATTCGTAGCACGGTAACGGATTGTGGCTGCCGCGGCCTGTTACAAATTTGCGAGATGGAAAACGGGGGCGAGGTTTTTTTTTTTTTTTTTTTTTTTAAGGCAGAGAACATTTTGTTATGGAACGGATTTTTCTTTCCCAAAGTATGAACTGATCTTGCCTCAATCATTTTTCAAGCGTGGCAAGTGTACTGGGTGCTGGAGTGGATCTAGCAGCGAGAGAATTTAGCATAATGTCTGCAGCAGGAACACACACAATCTGTTCTTCTACACAACATTAACACACCAACCCTGTGTGGATGATTCCTCTTACACCACAGCAACTGATTTCACTTTGTGATTTTAACTCATAGTTACTGATATGTTTAATGTCTCTAAAACAATTAATAATCTGTTGTCACTCAGGACCCTCATGGTCACGTCTCCATGTTGACTTGGACTTCATTTCCCAGAATTCCTCCTGTAGTTCTGTTTTCCTGTTGGAGTTTAACTGTCTTGTTTTGTCCTAATTGTGGCTCAGTTTTATTCTCAGGTTCCTTGTCAGGTCGTATAATCGTTCCACGCACTTCGTGTATGTTCAGGAGAGACGCTGAGTCTTGGTTTTTGTTTGTTTGTTTGTTTGTTTGTTGTCTGTGTTATATGCTAAGTGCTAATGCTACCCTGCCAGCTCCTCAACCTGTAGCTCACGTATTCTGTTCTGTTTTGTTGTTGTTGTTTTGTCGACAAACTGAAGCCTGTAATTACGCCCAGTCTTCCTGACAAAGAGAAACAATATAGGAATTAAAAAGACAAAAAAAAAAAAGAAGAAGGAAAGCAGATGCACAATAGCTGGAGAATGAAGTTGATTAATTTAAACAGGACCAGCTATTTTGACTTCTCTTTTTGACCCATCGCCCACACAGGTGCTAATAAAGACATCTGGAAACAGCTGTATTTGTTTGGTTTAGCGCGTCTCTCAACCCTTAAACCCGCCCGAGCTTTCATGCGCTCTCTTCCTTCAGCACAGCCGGGGGAAGTGTGAGGATGAATCACACGTTATTGTGTTTTATTCACACACTCAGTCTCTGTTAGTTCAAGGCGACTGAACATTGAGGGTTTTTTTTTTTGTTTTTTTTGTTTTTACTAAAATGGAACCCCTTAAGCAAAGTGCGTGACTAAAATGAACAAATGGTTGAAGACAGAAACTCAGGTTTTATTTGCGTTTCTGCAGCAGCGCGTCTCCTGAGGGACGATTTAGCCTTGTTTTACTCTACGATAACTAAAAATATTGGTAAATACACAACTCCAAAAAGTGTAAAGTCAAAGTAAAGACATTTAATAATATATAACTAAAGCGCTCTGTTCCTGGAATTATTACTAGTGTTTCCTGCAGTCGATGTCAAAATAGACTTGACTGCTCACTTTAAAACTTTGGATTCGACCAAGTTTAAAAAATATATATATATATATATATATATTAAACATTTTTATTTAAAAAAAAATGTGTCAAACTGCATTAAGATTCTCCCCCTCTACCCTTCCCATACCCTGGAGTGCATTTTTATAAAAAAAAAAAAAAAGATAATATTAGGCACAAGTTTTTTAGTTAAGGCAAGAAAAAGAAGGTAATGCAACACACTATGGGCAATTTGGGAACACCAATTAGCTTAATCTGTACAGTATGTCTTTGGAAGGAAACCTACTAAGCAAGCGTAGACCATGGAAACTCCACACAGACACCCAGACCCGAGGCGGGAATCGAACCAGGTGCCTGGAGGTGCGAGGCCACAGTGCTAACCCCTACACCGCTGTGCTGCTGTACAGTAGTACAACATTTTTATTCTTATTACACAACAGTTAGTTCCAACCAAGTAATCTGATTGGACGAGAGGCTTTCCATAAGTGGTGATATAGAGCGTAACAGCACTGGATGTTTAACTACAGTATATGCATCATTCCGCATCACTTTTAGCAAGAAAACACATCTGATAACGTTATGTATCTTAAACATCATTTTGTCTTCGTAGTAATCGCCTCTGAACGACTAACCCTAGCTACTGTCACAAAGCAACCGGAGGATGATCAGAAGACTAGCAGTTAGCCCGTGTAGCGTGGATGGTAAACCCAAACGCGGAAGTAGCGCGAGCAGGCAGGATAACCACGCGATTTATTATTAGAACTCTCTCACGTAGAGAGCAAGAGTTTACACAATTAAACCCGCGTTCTAACAACACACACTCAATCAGGAATACAACCCAAAATGGTGAGTACTCACGAAATGGAGGAGATAGCGTCGGAGACGGCATTGGTAGAGTCAATGACTGAGCGATGTGCTGCGCCATTTTGCTTCCTTTTATGCTTCCTGAATCGCGACCGTACTACTTCCGGGTCCTAACGCCGGTCGCGGTGAGTGCGCATGACAGCTACAAAGCTAACTAGCTTCTAACCCAAGGCTGAATCCCAAATCCCTCTCTGACCCCTGATCAAGGGCACTCTGATTGTACACCCTACATAGTGCGCTAGCTTTCCATTTAACACTATTTGGGATTCGACCCCAGAACCCTAAAGTTAACGGAGCTGGTGGAAATATAAAGTAAGTCTGGTGAGTTTCTCAGGACTGTCCAGCACCTCACTGGTTTAGTCTCCTCACATTTTTCACGGCTACAGAGGACTGTTAAAAGAGTTTAAAACTGCTTACACTAACGGTTGCTTGCCGTGCCAGGCGTGGGAGGATAAGTGTGGGCGGGGCAAAATAACCGGTTAAATAATCAAACAAATCATAATCAGTGTTTGGGGAACATTTGTATAAAAAGCAATATACACTAACACACAACTATCCAGTGAGACTCAGGCCCGAGTACTGAAGGCATGAAGTTCAGATGTGTTGATATACAGTACAGCACCACCATCAGTGTGATAGCGCTTACTGTAAATACACTAACTTCATCATTCAATTAACCTCATCTAGATGTAACTCAAAGCAGAAATACTGTGTTTATATTTGTTTGTTTATAAAATATCTTATTTTATATTTAATTAAAATAAATGTAATTACATCATATAAAAAAGTATCCATGAAGCGCTATAAATATGATGAGATGTGATGTCTATATACAGAACGTAGGCTGGTTGATGTATAAACCCAGAGTGATGTAAACAATCCTGAATAAATGTACAGGAAATCCTGAGAACACACCCGCTGCTGATCGGGGGAAAAGAAAAGCCACTAAACTAATTTCACAGTGTTTAGTTCAGTGTCAGCTCATGTAAAATCATCTCAGTTGTAAAAACATCAACTGTTACAGAGAACAAATAACTCAAACTGATTTCTGTAGAGTTGTAGGAAAACACATGTGGCGTCTCTGGCTAGAGGCAAAGTATACTCGTGCGGTGTGAAAGTCCGGGCAGCACGGTGGCGCAGTGGTCTCGCACCATCTGGGTCGAGGGTTAGGTCTGTGTGAGTGCGTATGTGTGTGTATGTGCCCTGTCTAGGGTGTACCTGTCTAGTGCCTCGAGTCCCCTGGTACACTGTAGGCTCCAGGCCTCTCGCTATAGGGAATGAGTGAAAGCCCTTGAAGCCGTCACGACAATCTGGATTAATCCAGAGCGCTGGACACGACGTGATTGTTTAAGCGTGGCATCTCGTGGCGTTCTTGGTGATGGCACTTAGCAGGACTCACCTGGATTCCCCTCGTGGGACTCCGGCTCTACTCGCCCTCGTCTCCACCTTTTTCATTACACTCGGTATTAATCAGAGTCCGGGCGGCCGTTGAGATACAGCGAGTCACGAGCATCGGTCTGAAAAAGGCTCCATGCGAAGTGACAGCTGAGAAACACAAGAGGGTTTGCACATGCACCCTTTTTCTTCCATCTTGTTGCCAGGCACTGATCCACCAAATCCACCCCAGCTGAGGAGATCTGTGTGACGGACCGCTCGAGCCCACGGTCACAGCACACGAGGATCCTCTTCATTCAGTGTTCAGGTCGGGGAGCATCAGCAGATTAGCTTCTGGATTAACAACATAGCTTCTCTTTACATTCCTTTCATGTTTGTGTGTGTGTGTGTGTGTGTGTGTGTGTGCACTCCATGTGACAGATGACCTTCTTCCTTTGACTTTGAGCATGAAATCCGAAGCGAAAATGCATCGCTGTGAATTGGATTTGTGTGTGTGTTGGCGAGTTTGTGTGTGTTGGGGGGTGTGTGTGTTTTCGGATCTTGATAAATGAGCCTCTATTGTTTTATATTCTTTTAGAGCAGACAAAGGTGAACGATGCCACAGTGAGAAATGTCGCTAACAAAGAATTCATCGACTGAGTGTTGAAGACTGAAGAGAGGAATAATAACCCAATCTTAGTTCAAATATTCTGTGTGTGTGAGTGTGTTTGTGCGTGAGTGTGTTTGTGCATGGATAATCGTGCTGAATATGATTTCGGCTAAAGTCTTCAAAGGAATGGTTTCTCATATAAAACAGAAAACTGGGATAAGGAGGATTTTTTTATTTTATTTTTTAATCCAGATTCTTAAAATAGTCTTTTTCTTGGTCGGAATATTAACGTTTAACTCAGGCTTCTGATGCAAATTTAACAAATAATATTAACTAGAATAGCAGGATTCCAGCTAAGAATAATTTTAGTTCATGTGTAGAAGATAATATTAAAAGTTTACGCTAGCTGTTAGCAAACGTAGATAATACACAAATAAACCGGACCACGCTTAACTTTAACCTTTAATTCAAACAGTTTGTAGTTCGACATATCCTGATCACATCGATAAGAAATTAAAGTACAGTGGAACCTTGGATTACAAGCATAATTCGTTCCGGAAGCGGGCTCGTATTCCAAAAACACTCGTGAACCAAATAGAATTTTCCCATAAGAAATAATGAAGACTCAAATTATTCGATCTACAGTCCAAAACAATAAATACAGAAAAATAATTAGTACAATATATAAAGTAAAAATAAAACAAATTAACCTGCACTTAACATTTTAAAAAAGTAAAAATAAATCCAGACAGTTAAGTGTTTCCGTTTGTGCGCGCAGGCGCCGTTTGTATTTGTATGTGTGTGTGTGTGTGTAATTAGCCCCTCGCCTCGTCTTAAACAGTAAAACTCCTTCTCCCTCCCACACCTCGCTTTTTAAGTATCACAACTAACATACACAATGCAAACACTGTTTTAACGGGAAAAAAAGAAATCTCTCTAATGATACTCAAAATAACGGAGTCACTGCTGTAAAGTAAAACATTTAAAATAACAAATGAACCAGCACCTTATCTTTGAAAAGAATCGCGACAGAGCTGAGTTTTCTGTGTAAATAAAGCGCGTGTGTGCAGCCGGGGATATCTGTGTGTGTGTGTGTGTGTGTGTGTGTGTGTGTGTGTGTGTGTGTGTGTGTGTGTGTCGGTGTCAAATTACGCGCGCGCGCACACACACATAAAGTACACATGAGTAAAGTGTGTGTGTGTCGGTGTGTGCGGGGCACAGTGTCAAATTCCACGCGCGCACACACTCAGAAGGGAGAGGGAGGTGTTGATTATACCAGTAAGAGACGAGCACTAAGGCGCAGCAGGGGAGACGATTACCCATAATTCCTGCAGCGCAAGAGAGAGAAAAATCATTGGCTCAGTTGTGATCTCTTGCCGCTCGGTGTCAAAATAAGAGTCGCATGCGTGATACATGATACTTGGCGCTCGTAAACTAATACTTGCTCGGTTTCTAATTAAAAATTTATTAAAAATCTTTGCTCCGTTGGTGGAACACTCGTAAACCACGTTACTCGCAATCCGAGGTTCCACTGTATGTGGTGTAAAATTTCATGTAACTTTACGCCACACCTCAGTTGAAACTCCGTCCTTGACTGGTTTTTGTGCTAGCGGATCAGTGGATTTTAGATGTGTCATACAGTAGATCATTCTCTGAGTTTTTAAAGCTCACATTGAGTTTCTCCTAATTTTACGCAATTTCGCAACCTGACATGACGTTCTCATCTGATGTTTTTATTCACTAAATCGAACAACGATGTCAACACATGCCTAAAGAATTCCTCTGAGATACTTTATGTTTACTCCACTACCTGCTACAACAAACATCTGTACTTGTACTTCACTTCTGCATGGTGTTACGTTACCCAAACCTAACACATAGTGTGCAGTAATTTCACCACTCTCTCAGTAATATGCAGAATTGCTTGATGTTCCTTTCCTTCAAGAAACAACTATTAACGTGGCAGGTGTTTGACATCAGAAGCGGAGCTGGTTGCAGACGACGATGTAAAAAGGATGTTCTCAATCGGAAAGCAGAGAGAGAGAGAGAGAGAGAGATTATTTTACTATGAAAAAGGCTACAGTTAAGGTTAATCGACAAGTAAATTTGACGGTGTAGTAAATTACTCTAGTACACTTTTAAGCTACTTTTACTTTTACTTATTTGCACTTAGGAGTGTTTTTGTTTTACTCAAGCACAGGATTAGTGTACTTTCCCACATCTTCCAGTTAATAACAAGAATTGTATGGAGCCTTTTCACTCTATACACTTTTGCACCTGACTGCTGCTTCATAGCATCTTTTACAACATCAATACACACATTCAGGTGAATGATCTACAAACAGCAAAAAAGAAAAAAAAAATCAAAAATCACTGCACATTTCCTCCTGAGTCTGAGTTGCTCAGGGTTTTTACGTCCTTGATTAGAAGCTAAATGCATGGCTTGCTCTCCCAGTGTGTTGCAGGAAGCAGCACTGTCACTAGCGATCAGCATCTCTACATCATCATGATGCTGATTCGGTCTGGCCGGAGTGCTCTACTCGCTAGATTGTTTCAGACATTTTTACAGTAGATATTCTAATAGCACGGTGATGCTGCAGTCAGTGCGCTCTACATCGTTAATGAGAACTCATACAGTACATCACAATAAGACAAAGATAAGTCTGGCTTTGTCTCTCTTATCAGTAATGTCACGCTTTCATTAAATTATTATTTTTTTTAACCTAAACCCTCAGCATGTGTTTTATATATAACCTTACCAGACGTACTGATTTTTTAAATGTGATATCACTTTAAAGAAACAGTTTCTTTACAGTTTTCTTTAGTTTTTGTACCTCATGGCTAATCAGGTTGCTAGCTTGCTAACAAGCGAGAAAAAACAAAACATGAGCAAGAAATTCGTCTTTTTAGTAAGCAAAAAGGAGAAGAATTAATTACTAATTATTAATCATTATATAAAAAAAATATATATATATATATATATATATATATATTTTTTTTTTTATCCAAATCTACAGCAAAGACAAACAAACTCGCCAGCACCAGAGATGCATTAGTGCTAAGCTAGGTCAGTCGCTCATTCACATCTAGTGAAAACATCTCTCTGGTTACAATCCAGACATACAGTACTGTATTCATAAAGTACAGTGTGTGTCAGTTTTTCTTTTCTCCACAAAAGAAAATAAAAACTCACCTTTAAAAGGATCTTTAAGGACACAGAAACTCATTACCACTCTTTTCTCCCACAGCTACCACCAGTGAGCAGGTGAAACATGCTAATAATGTCATATCTGACAGGTTTGGTGTTACATGATACCTTCAGAGCGACTGAAACGATGAAAGCAGCTTCGCTCTGTAACTGATCGTTATCTGTTTAATGGGGTGGAAAGAATGTTTTGAAAAAACTCATTATCTCCACTTTTGAAAATGCGTTCCGTTATCTCGTTGAGTCAAATAAATGATGATGCGTTTGGTGCGTGCTGACTCGGACGACTCGGACGTCCACTGAGCCGGACTGGGGTCAGATGAGGTAAACTGTAAAATGTCTAAAGTGTAAAACGTAATTATAGAGAATTTATTACAACTTTCATTAAATAAGTCGATATACAGTACACAGATCGCAGCCATAACATTATGACCACCCACCTGATATTGAGTAGGTCGCCCCCTTTTGCCATCAAAGCAGTGATGCACTGTGTGTTCTGGCTCCTTTCTAGCATTAACCTTTACACTAGCACTTCTATTGGATCGGATTTCAAGGGCCAGCCTTCACTCCACACGTGCATGAGTGAGCCTTGGCCACCCACGACCCTGTCTCCAGTTCACCGGTTCTCCATCCTTGGAACAATCTTAGTAGGTCCTGATCACTGCAGCCTGGTAACATCGCACAAGACTGCAGTTTTGCAGTTGCTCTGACCCAGACATCTAGACATTACCATTTGACCCTTCTCACAGTAGCAGCTACATTTTCAATATCTTGTTACAGTGGTGGCTGGTAGTGGGTGGGATATATTAGGCAGCAAGTGAACCTTTTTTCCCCTAAACTTGACACCTTGGAAACAGAAAAGATGTAATGATTTAAACGACTTAGACGAGGGCCAAATTGTGATGGCTAGACAACTGGGTCAGGACAACTCCGAAATTTGACATCTTGTGGGATGTTCCTGGTTCTGCAGTGTTAAGGACATACCAACCAAAACTGTGGCAGTGGTAGCTCAGAGGGCTAAAGCACTGAGTTACTGATCGGAAGGTAAGTGGTTCAAGCCCCAGCTCCACCAGGTTGCCATTGTTGGGTCCTTGAGCAAGGCCCTTAACCTTGTCTGCTCCAGGGGGGTATCATGGCTGACCCTGTGCTCTGACCCCAGTTATACTGAGATATGAGAAGAAAGAATTTCATTGTGCAGTGCTGTATATGTAACAAATAAAGGCTTAGCTTAGTGTAACTTAAGTAAAAAAAGTGATCCAAGGAATGAAAACCTGTGAACTTGCAACAGGGTCATAAGCGGCCAATCCTCACTGATGCACATGGGGAATGAAGGCTGGCCGTGTAGTCCGATCCACTGGAAGAGTAGCTTTGTATTTCAAATTGCTGAAAAGGTTGATGCTGATTCTTATAGAAAGGAGTCAGAACACACAGTGCATTAGTGTTTTGGTGGCATTAGTCGAGACCTACTCAATGTTAGACAGGGGGTCATATTGTTATGGCTGTTTGCTGTATATTTGTACTACTTTAATGCCAAACTGTTGTTGCTTTGCTTTATTATAGCTTTACACTTCCACAATGGTCTTACAATATATCATGTGCTAGTACAATGAATTGATGATGATGATGATGATGATGATGATTTGTTGTTCGGTTGAGCATAATCCATAATTGTTTTATAATTCGTAGGTTTAAAGTGGGTTAGCAATGAAATGAATAATACTGTTTATTCTGCTAAATAACCGGAGTAAGCTAGTGAGATTTGAATTTTGTACTCACTCATTGAGGTGTTTAAGAACGGTGGATTGATAAGAGGTTTCAATAACTTCGTGTTTTATTTCGTTTCAAAGAGAGGCTCTTTCAGAGCAAACAAATTGGACAATTTATACTGAACTGAGCGGACATCAATAACGCCAACTTGCTTTTGCTGCGTGAATGGAAAAGCATTAATGAAAGTAAAGGTAATATTATTGCTTCTGCCTTCGGGTAATGCATTGAGTTTGCTTCATTGATTCAGGATGTTTTTGATGAGCTTTGGCTGCTACATCAAGGGATCAAGCTCTTCTTTTTTAAGGTTGGAAGTGAACCTGATTAAAGCAGGAGTCCTCTCGGGATATTAGGCTTAAAGAAATCAAGAAATCAATGGGTCACAAAAGCCTCCGAGCACTCGTCGTCTTACAGCACAATACAAGAACCCCGAGTCCACTGCTCGTAAAACAAGATCCAATCATCCATCATCTATACCACTTCTACCTTAAGGGTAAGGTCACAGGGGGCCTGGAGCCTATCTCGGGGAGCCTTGGGTACACCCAATCATAGACTACGGACAATTTGGAAGCACCAATCATCATCAGCCTACACTGCATGTCTTTGGACACAAAGCACAGGGAGAACTTGCAAACTCCATGCACCCAGGATCAAAGGTGAGATTTGAACCCCTGACCATGGAGGTCTAATGCAACAGTGCTAACTACCAAGCCACAGCCAACAGATTCAAGTGAAAATTTGGATTTGACAGTTACTAAAATCTGCAGGTCTTTGGACTGTATGAGGAAACCAGAGTATCTGGAGGAAACCCACCAAGCACAGGGAGAACGTGTAAACCTCACACACAGACCCAAGGTGAACTCAAACCCTAAACCCTGTGGGCGTGAGGCTGCAGTGCTAACCACTACTCTACCATGCTGTTCTGATCTTCTTATTCTTTTATACTGTAAATACACACACTGGTCATACTCGTCCCATCTCCAACATGAAAAGTTGCAATGGAATAGTCATTGAGCTTGGAACTCGCAGTCAGGACCTCAGACAACATCCTCAACAAAATCGAAAGCATATGGTCAGCACTTTGTGCTTAATCAGACTTGTTAGAAGCTGATCTCTAGCTGTTCTTCTCCATGTTCTTCCTAATTTAGTAAAGCCGATGGCATCTTAGAAAGTATGGCATCTTTACCTTCTGAGATTCTCCTATATATGCATTTATGCATGTAGACATGGTCAAGATGATCTGCTGAAGTTCAAACCCAGCATTAGCATTAGAAGCACCAGAAGACTGATTACTACAGAGCATCGCTAGAGATCTTTTCTACCAAATGGCCATAAAATTATACCACCGCTGGGTGGGCGGTAACTGTCTGTAATAATACAATATTACACTATTACATTAATGCATTACTTATTCCCCCGATCATTTACCAATACAATTACCATACTTCAAGTGCAATGTCGCTAACTGTAATATTTGTGCAATGCTCTTTGCTTTTCCCCTTTTCCCTTCCAAATACAATAGATGTGAATTCAGCCATGACTCACGTGCTGTGACTTCCTATTAGTGCAATACAGAATTTACTGTTTACTGTTTTTACTGTAGTATTTTTTTATTAATATAATTCCCCTTCCCTCCCCCCTTTTCCAATTATTCTAATTCTAATTAAATAAATTCTTGTGTAATTTATTACTCTTTTATTACTCTTTTGAAACAACCGAAAAGCAACTGTAACTAAGACAAAGGCATTTCCCTCTGGGATTAATTAAGTTCTTTGAATCTTGAATCTAGATTGGGGAAGGAAGAATGATTGTGAAGTGACTTTGAACATGGCATGGTTGTCGGTTCCGGACAGGCACGGTTGGTGGTTGTCGGTTTCCGAAGCTGCTGATCTGCTGGGATTTTACTGCACAGCCATCGGTGCTGACGGTGTCCATCGCTTCATGACCAAAGGATAATGCACCATGTCACAAAGCTAAAATTATCTCAAAGTATTTTGTTGAATGAGACAATGAGGTCACTGTCCTGAAATGACCTACGCAGTCACCAGATCTCAATCCAATAGAGCAGCTTTGGGATGTGGTGGACGGGTCATGACGTCATGGATGTGCGGCTGACAAAATCTGTAGCAACTGTGTGATGCTTTCATGTCAATATGGGGCCAAATCTCTGAGTAATGTTTCCATCAACGTATTGAATCTATGCCACAAAGAAGCAAGGCAGATCTGAAGGCAAAAGGAGGTCCAACCCAGTCCTAGCACGGCGCAATGAAGAGGCCAGTGAGTGTATATTGCTCCATGATGCTACTGAATTCCTTATCTCCTGCCTCTTTTAAGTTTTTTTTATCATTTCTGACCCCATCTAGTCAATGTTTTTGTTCTTTCCCCAGTCTATAAGTCTAAGTTTCCTCCTGCATACATTATCGTGGGTCACGTTGTCCGACACCCACCAAGCAATAAGTGGGAAGCAAGAATTTCATGGAATACATGCTGGATGTCGTGATGGTGAAAAAACAAGGAATCTCCAGGAACCATGAATCCAGGACGGCGTTGGATTGACGGCGTTGGTCTGCAGTGTCGCCGTTTCCGCCATGTGAAGCGTGCTGCTAATGACCACCATCTCACCCATTTCACACATTTATTTCACACTCCATGTGCACTATCTGAGATTTACATGTCCATACTCACCCTCGTTTATAAGTTTAGATGAACTAAAGCATGATTACGTGGCTGCGGGATCATGTACTGTAACTGTTACAACTTAGAAATTTTTTGTTTTTTTAAATACCGTATGTTATTAACACACCATCTCAGGAAGTGATATGTTTACACATTGCTTTGCTATGAAATGTATCCCAGGGATGATTGGTTAAGTACAGATTACAATGACCAAACACACAACATTTTTTGTTAGCTAGATTCCATGGTAATAATATAAGACCAACTTTCTAATTCTTTACTTAAAATATTTTTTTGGATTTAGACGAAATCATGAGTATACCAATTTATGTGAAATGCATGAAAACCACATGATCACACGAATCTTTCAAACTTCCTGTTCTGTATGAACTCTAGTTTGAAGTAAAAGTGTATGCACATGTGCAAATATAATGGCACCCCATTTGTAGACCGACTCAGAAAGTTTAATATGTGTATATTTTTACATACACAGTACGTCATTATATCAATTAACCGTCGTTAGCTTAACGGTGTGTATCGTTAGCATGCCGAAAAGTGTGCCAAATTTCTTCTGTTTCGTTCGTCATCTCAGAATGACACCTGACAGCTCTGACCCTGCACCATATCTCTGATTTATTCTGTTTTATTGCTTTTTCGTAAAAAAAAAAAAAAAAAAATCAATCTTGCATGTTGAAAAATTTATGTCCGGTCGCATAATCGACAGATTCTCCTTCGCACGAGCTTTAATGCAAGAACGACCTTTATGCGCTTCGACATCCTGATTGATTCTGCGAACACATCGAGTGAGATTTTTCTGTCCGAATCCTTAATGATGGGAGTCAGATTTTCATCAGTCAGTTGGGAGCGCTTCCACACGCTGCTATAACTTCTGAATCAGCACAATTTGTTTTGCATGAAATATAGAATGATATGATTAAATTGTAGCTTTACTGTAGTGTGAAATATAATCCCAGGTTTATATTAATGCACTCGCTCTAATACGCCGTCATTGCTATATAAACAGTTTATTCACAGACGCCAGACGCTGGGGGAATAATATCAATAACGATTGATGCCGTGAGGTTTTCATTTTTGAAGAGGTCTACAGTGTCAGCACTTTTTAAAGGGCAGAGGTAAAGAAGACCTACAGCCATGTTCAAAAGTTAGTACCCCTTCTTTTAATTCTGTGTTAAAACATAATAAAAATTCTCTGATCACAGCGGGTCTCGGTATTAGACCAATACAACCTCAAACAAACAACAACAACAACAACAACATATAACTGCTTCCACATTAATGTACTTAAGAGGTTATGTTGCATATATTTACACGCTCATGATATACAGTGTATACAGAGGGGCCCAAAAAATGAATGCTAACTTCAGCAGTTGTTATCAACGCCCTCTTTAAAAACTTGAATTGAATTTCGGCAGCAGTGTGTAGTGTCGTGTTTCCTCTAAAGATGTCAGCAGTCGTGCTATCGTTGATGCTATCATGTGACCATGTTTTTATGTGCATATATTTTTTATGTTGGAGTGTGTATACATTTTTTGGCCCCTCTGTATTTACTGCGCAGTGCAGTCTGCAAATACCGTAGGTCAGGTTTTGATTCAGGACCAATTCTTTTTCTTTTTATTATTTAAGTAACCTTTCAAATGTTAAATTGTCAAAATAATAATTTAAAAAAAAGGTTAAAACTATACTGCAGGTTTTGCAGAAAATATGTGTAAAACTATGTAAAACTTTTAGTAGTGTTTAATACTTCGATGCCTGAAAGAGGAAAAAGTAAAAAAAAAAAAACTAATCAGATAATTAATATTAATTAACTATCTAATTAAAATTTAATCTAATCTAATTACAATGTACATTGACCATCCCAAAAATGTCATCAAATACAGTATCTACAAATAATTCACAGTTCTAATATTAATGGATAGATATCAGGCCTGTCAGTAGGTATTCTTTCAAAGTCTTCATGTCTATGTTTTTAATATGAAAGTTTCAGTGGCATTCAGTCATGAGATATGGAGTGAACTCTGTGTCTTTTTAAAATCTTACACTGGAAATAAAAATCAGGTTTGCTAGCAAAAACAAAATGTGAAGTGAAACTAAAATATACAAAGTTCACGGATTTTTCCGTGTACGAGGAAACCTCAAAAATCTCCTCTGAAATTTTGTATGGCTTTTTTTGTGGCAATATATAATTTTTAATGTGTTTTAAAGTTACGCTATTAAGAACCATAGAATTTACTAATTTTGTAAGATTAATATTATGTATGTGTTATACATGAATTACAGTACATATACAGTACAGTAGGGGTAACATCTGTATTTCACGTTCTACACAGCAGTACAGTACAGTACAGGGTGTTTTGGAAGCACATTTAGGGTTTAGGTGAAAAAAAAATAGGCATTTATGGGCATTTATTTTACCACACCCAAATTTTGTGTTTTTCAGGGGTCGACTGTAAATACCATCTAGCCGCCCGGGGGAGAAAATCACACACGATGGTGTCTGAATGTTCTCTCTAGGTTATTACGAGGTAAATAAGCATTCATTCAGTCTACTATATCAAAGCCACGCGCATGTTGCACAGAAATCTGGTTAACCAAAGGGCTCCGGTGAGCCACAAGAAGAACCGCAGTATGAGGAACAGGAGGAAGAGGAGGACGATGGAAAGAGAAGCCTGGGGAATTTAACACCATGTAAGGGAAATGTAAACAAACACTAAAAAAAAAAAACAGTTAGCACATCTCTAAGTACTTTGAATGAAGGGATTTGTTGTTTTTGTGCTCTTTAAAAAGAATGTAAAATGGTAAGCTAAAAAAAGGAGCTAGCCATAGCTAGCATGGCTAATTTAATTTAATGACAGTCATAATCAAGAAAGTGTGATTTCTAAAAGAAGAATATTTGCTCCAATTTTAGCACAAAGTGTTTTTTTTTGGTTTTTAAGACTAGCTTGTTTAGAATCAATGTTATGCAAAAAATGTAAGTCTGTATGCTGCAGTATTGTGAATTTAATATCTAAAGAACATTAAGCTGTAGCCTGGTCATTCAGTTTACTGAAACAGTAAACAGTACGTTTATTTATTTATTTATTTATTATTGTAATTATCATTTTAGTCCAAAAATTTATAATATAGAGTACAATGTTGAAAAGATATATTTTAAACGTTTATTTATCTTTATTTTTGTTTTTCTTCATGATTGATTGACTGGTTCAAGAATTAATTAATTTATAAATGAATAATGACTAATTTAATAACTATTAAACAAATATATAGCAAATCTGTGTTTGTTGTTGGTCTAAAATGTATATTATTATGTCTTGGTACAATTATTGTAATTTTTTCTTATTTTTAATTGTTTATATATTATTATTTATTTATTTATTTTTTTTTTAAATTAAAATCAGCCTTGGTCAGGAAGCCATGTAAAGGCCACCATTGTATTTCATTTTATTTTCATTTCCATGGTTGGGATTGTGGTGTATCAAGGGCAGATGCAGAGGAAGGAGGTGGGATGGACGGAGGAGTGAAATTTTGCAAGGTTGTGATTGATTCCATCATAAGTATGTAGTGAAATTGTAAAGCTTTAATATACGAACAAAAGGAGATCTCTCTCTCTCTCTCTCTCTCTCTCTCTCTCTCTCTCTCTCTCTCTCTCTCGCTTTCTGCTCTGAAAGGTGAGTAATTTCATCTTTCCTGTTGCTATAGTGACTTTATGAGGAGGAATATGATCACAAGAGTGTTGAAATGAGCGAAGGCCGAGGGCTAGAACACGGGCATCTAATGGAGCCGCTTCATTTTCCTTTTAATGAAACCCACAGGTTAAAGGGGAAAAAAATAGAAAAGTGGTCGAATTAAATGAAATAAAATAAATCCTTCGCTTTCTGACGGTGAAAATTGGGGAAAAGAGAGAGAGGTTTAACCGACAGCTAATGTTATCGCTACCTGTAGTGGCTCAGATAACGTCTCTGATTCATTTTTTTTTTTTAATTTCTGTTCCAAAATAAATGAAAATTATATATACTTTTATACAAAAATAATAATAATTATCATTATTTATAAATATTAATTTCATTCAGTCTCTACTGTTCTCTGGTCTTTACAGCATGTACTGCATGAAACATAACAATAAATTATGCTTTTAAATAAAAAATCTTTATATATTTAATATATATCTGTGTATATACACGATCAGCCATAACATTACAACACAAAACATGAAGTCCAGTATTGTGTGTGTTCTCCTTCTGCCACCAGGGCGGCTCTGTCCCATCAGGTGTACGACTCCACGGGGCCTCTAGGGGGTGCTGTGCTGTCTGGCAGCAGAATGTTGGCAGCGGCCTGTGACCCTCCGTGGATGAGACCCGTGTGACTGGTGTATCACATGGGGCTCGGTCTGACTGGGATCTGTGGAGTTTGGAGGCCGTGTTGCACTGGGTGTTCTGGTGTATTTTTTATCATCACCAGTGTTAACATTTTTCGATTATTTGTGCTGCACTGGCTTTTCTGTTGAATGAATCTTCTTTGCACAATCCTAGAATCTGAAGATTTTCCACATCCAAGGCTCCTGATTGCCGACTGCAACACACTCAGGGACAACAGTTCGGACCGGGCAGGCTGGCCTTCAGTCCCAGGGGCAGTGGTGGCTCAGAGGGTTAAGGCACTGAGTTACTGATCGGAAGATTGGCGGTTTGATTCCCAGGTTGCCATTGTTGGGCCCTTGAGCGAGGCCCTTAACCCTAACTGCTCCAGGGGCGCTGTGCCATGGCTGACCCTGCGCTCTGACCCCAGTTACACTGGGATATGCGAAGAAGGAATTTCACTGTGCTGTTATGTATATGTGACAAAATAAAGGCTTTACTTTACTTATATGGGTGAGACTCGGGTGCCAATGATGCTATAATTGATCATGTTAATGTGTTAATGAGGCGTTAATGTTATGGCTGATCAGTGTATAATGCACTCATTCGTTTAAACAGCACTTTGTATCAGAATTAAAATTCACCTTTAAATATGTTTAAATACCATAGGATATGTATTTATATTACCAATAAATAAATCCATTTTTTATTTTATACAGTATAGACATATATAATAGATAGATTGGTATGTGTTGTCACTTTTTGATTGACCTGCAATGTTTCCTGCTACAATATAAATCTTACTGTAGTCTTTAATAAGTTTAAAATAAAGTAAATCATTGAATATTCAATATACAATATACAAAACAGTCTGTTGAAATATTATGCATATTTTCTTTATTCTGTATATTGCAAAATTTAATCTGGAGTTTAAAAATGTATCATTCTTATTACATTCTTTTGATTATAATATACAAAAAAAAATTATATTAAGTGAAACATTAAAAAGAAAAAAAACTCTCGATTTATCATTAAAATATATTTTTTATTTGAGTTTAAAAAATATAGATATATTTCTAAAAATATATTTCTTTGTATTTTGAATATTAATAGGATATAAATAAGTAATTGTTATATATTTTATACCATTTGTTCGGTGTGTGTGAGTCACATGGAGCAGCAGTGATGAGTTTCATGTCGGTGGAACTCGGCTGGTCACAGATACAGATAAGAATGTGAATGAAAAGCACTTCTGGTGTTTAATTTAAAGAGCACCAGCTTGTATTTACACAAATCTAGGTGTAAAAAAAAAGAAAAGTAACACTGTTAAAAACGTGAGCAGGTTTTACACATGCAGTGGGTGTAACTGTATATACTGTATATATATAAAGGTGTAACATTCAGTGTTATAGCAGCACTTGTTCCCTCACCAGCTTCTCTTTATTCTCTTTTGAAATTGAACTTCAAAATTAAAAGCTCTGACACTGGAGACTCCTTCCACTGATGTTACAGAAACATCTGCCTTACAAAACATGAATCAGTTTATTATCAGTGGAGCTGTTCCTACAGAAACTGTAAGGTGTATAAACCCGCGCTTCTCTCAGAGCTGCTGCTGGAGAGAATTAATCAACGGCTTCTGATCAAGAAGAATCAATTTACAATGAGAGAGACCGTAATCACATTTTTTTTCCCATTGAAATGTTTGACAAGGACACACGCTATCATCATCTATCTCACACACACACACACACACACACACACACACACACACACACACACACACACACACACACACACTTACTTTCTGTCCTTGTCTGAGAACAGAGAGAACCAAAATCCATACAAATTTAATGTAGGTTTTATTGCAGCCCCCTTTTTTTTTCTGCGTACGAGGCCTGCCGTTAACGGCTTGTACAAATCACAGAGACAGAGTGATGACCGTCAGAGAGAGGACATCGTTTATTCTCAGAGAGAGAGAGAGAGAGAGAGAGATGGCTTTCCACAAGCAGGAATGAATTCGTTGAAAGGTTGCTCTGGAAGGGGCGTGTTTACTTTTTCACATCTTAAAAACAGATTAACCACAAGTTTCCCATGGACTGTGAGAGATGAATGTGGATTACTTGCCTTTTTTTAATGTAATTAATGATAATTGTTTTAATGGAGTAATGCTTAAACCGGCATTAATTATTAAACGATTCTCACGCTGTGCGTTTTCGGCCAGGCTGTAAAAAATAAAGTACTAAAGGATTAGAGAGTAAACATTTAACATTAACACAGTAATAATGCTATGAATATAAAAATTCATGTTCATTTTAATATCATTTTTAATAAGTATTAATTAATACAGGTAACTAGCATTCGAAGTTAGCGAAGTTAGCATTAGCCATTAGCCGTTTCTTGTCTTTGTAGTTGTGTGTATATTGTATGATGCTGCGTACAATTTAAATCTTTTATCTAATTTGCTTGTTGGGGCTTTTGCTCGTCCTACAGATCCAGTGAACATCAGTGAAACAGAGTTTCTGTAGACGTCAGGTGTTAAACGCCGCTGTTGCTGTACCGGAAATAGTAATAAGTAGAACACGGAAGTGATCGTACAACCAGATCATCCAAGCTAAAAGTTCATTTGTTGTTTGTTTTTTTTTAAATCATGAAACGGGAGGGGTTTCTAAAATAGATTTTAAATTCAAATTTGCATTCATCTCAGACAAACAATTCAGCACAACAACAAAACAACAACAATAACAAAACCCGCAACCATCTGGGGACCATTCTTCGTACGTCGCTTGAAACATCCGAGGTGAATTGACAGATCTAAGATGAGATCATCGCGCTAATTACGATGCGGCTAATTCGGTTCTTCGAGCACACCTGTTGTTGATGATTAGTATCGCTGGATTGAGTTGTCTAGGATTATTGAGCGTTCGTGCGTTTGTTTAAAAGTCGATATGCATCGACAGTAGAAGCACTGATCACAACCCCTGCAATTGGTTGACGAAATGCCAAAAGAGCAGCTAAATTTTTTTTTTTCTCAAGCGGAGCAAAAGCTTTTATTAGAGGGTTATGGAGAATTTCAAACTTTAATAAAGATCATTTAAAATAAAATTAATTATTAAATACATGAGTGCTGCCCGTGTTACATGTGTGTGTGTAATATATACTCTTAAATCCTATTTGTATTAATTTAAAGTTAGCTGAACAAATTTGATATTTTACGTAATCATAAGTACTTAAGTAACAGTAACTGTCACCTCAACGTTCCACCAATTTAAATCTAAAGAGCACTGGTGGCTCAGTGGGAGGTGTCTCGCCTGCCATGCGAAAGACCCGGGTCCGATTCCCGCGCTGGATTGAACTTACTTTATTTGCAACAAACTCAAATATTGATAGTTCTGTTCTTAAAATTGGAAACATCATTACTTAAAAAATATGTAACTGATTACCTCAAATATTTTGAGTTTTGCCAACTTAATCGGGTTTACAGTGTAAAAGTGAAGTAGAAAAACGTCTCGGGTCACTTAGCTGTAACCCTGTTCCCTGATAAGGCGAGAACGAGATGCTGCGTGAAAACGCTATGGGAACATCTCTTTGTTTCCGGTTGTGAAGCCTGTGTATGTCAAAACCGCCGAATACCTCGGCTTATAACCTCTGCCAGGCATGACGTCACCGAATAAGGTGCACCTGCAGGTTATAAATAGGAGTGAACCGGAAACATCCTCAGATCAATTTTGTCTGAAGGACGTCCAGGCACGCCAGCAGTGCGGCATCGGAACGCAGCATCTCGTTCCCGCTTTATCAGGGAACAGGGTTACAGCTAAGTAACCCAAGATGTTCCCTTTTAAAAGCTACACTCGATGCTGCGTGAAAACGCTATGGGAACGAGAATACCAACGGTGCCGCACTGCAAGTGTCTGGACCCCTAGGTTGTGTAGCGTGTGCGCACAATAGCCAAGGAGGTCTCAGACGTGGCTCTGGGATGCTGACTCAAGGATCCACGAGTCCGGAGTAGCATTGACATCCAGACTATAAAATCTAACAAACGTGTGTGGAGCACACACCTGCTGCAGGGGGACGCCTCTTGCCAGAGCAATTGATGAGGCAATCCACCTGGTTGAATGAGCCCTGATTCCCAGAGGCGAAGTGTAACCACTTGCCTCATAGGCTAGGGCAATAGCATCTCTCACCCAGTGTGACAGAGTCTGTCTAGTGGGGCCGCCCCCCCGGTTGCGACCCCCATGGCAAATAAAGAGCTGCTCTGACTTAGGCCACTGGCTAGTGCGGTGGATGTAAATCCGAAGAGCACATACTGGACACAGTATGTGAAGTCTTTCCTGCTCCGGAGCTGTGAAAGGCGGAGGACAGAAGGCTTCGAGAACAACTGGGTGCATGGTCGAGAATGGAACCTTGGGAAAATAGTTCGGGTGAGGATGCAGAATAGCTTTGACTAGCCCCAGGGGCAAAGTCTAGGCAGAATGGGGAGACTGACAGAGCCTGCAGATAACCAATCCTCTTCAAAGAAGTAATAGCCATAAGAAAAACCATCTTAAGAGACAGAAGCCTGACAGGCGCTGACTCTAGTGGTTCGAAAGGGGTGTCAGCCAGGCCTTCGAGTACAATCGCTAAGTCCCATGAAGGGGAAGCTCTAGTGGGCGGCCTCAACTGTTTAGCTCCATGAATAAAACGGGCAACTAAATGGTGCTTTTCCACAGAAACCCCATCGGTCAGAGCATGCCGAAATAGCGGCTATGTATGTTCTGAGAGTACTAGGGCATAAGCCAGAGGACAACTTTTCTTGCAGAAACTCCAGCACTGAAACAATCTGGCAGTGGACTGAGTATACATGTCTTACCATGCACAAACTTTCAAATACACTCCATTTGAGGGCATAAGTTCTTCTAGTGAAGGGAGCCCTGGCACTAAAATGGTTTCAATTACGCTGGCTGGAAGACCAGCATGTCTTAGTTGGTCCCCTTCAGGGGCCAAACGTGAAGGTCCCAGAGCTCGGGCCGGGGATGAAATATTGTCCCCTGCGCCTGAGACAGAAGATCCCTCCTCACTGGAATCACCCAGGGTGAGCCGTCGAGGAGATGTATTAGATCTGAAAACGACACTCATGTGCCCCGGAATGTAAATCGCTCTGAGGGACAGGAACTTGTCCTGTGCCCAAAGCAGAACCTGGTGCGCTAGCTTGTTCAAGCGGCGCGAGCACAGTCCACCCTTGCGATTTATGTACGAGCCTACCACAGTGTTGTCCACCCACACTAGGACATGGTAGCCTCTCAACTGTTGGAGGAAGTGTTTCAGGGCCAGAAACAGAGCCATCATTTCGAGGCAATGGGTGTGCCATGCGAGAAGATGACCTCTCCAGCTCCCTTGTGCTGGACACCCATCCAAGACCGCCCCCCAGCCCATGAGGGAAGCGTCTGTCGTTAGCATCTTGCGACGACAAGACGGACCTAAAGTGGGACCCAAAGTCAGAAACCGGGGTCTGAACCACATAGAAAGGGTACAAAGCCCTGGCGCATAACCCTTATTAGCCTCTGGGGGTTGGCCCTTGAGTGAAATCCCCTGGCTCTTAGCCAAAATTGAAAACACCCTCTTGTGCAGAAGGCCCAAAGGTATCACTGTGGACGCAGCTGCCATGAGATCTAAGATCTTTGAAAGTGATGGAGTCATTTTCTGGTCTAGCTTGATTTCCTTCAAGGTGTTGGAGGATGGGTTTGACACAAGTGGGAAACAGCTGTGCCCGCCTTGTGATTGAATCCCCTGTGACACCCAAATATGTTGTCCTCTGAACAGGAAAGAGAACGCCTTTCGTAGCGTTGAATCTCAATCCTAAAGAATGGATATGAGCTAGGATGACATCCCGATGTTAAAGCGCTAGCTATTAAGACTGAGCTAGGATCAGCCAGTCGTCTATACAATTCAGAATACGGATGCCCTGGAATCATAGAGCCAGAGCTGCATCCGTGCATTTTATATGTGCGGGGTGACAGGGCTAGGCCAGATAGAAGGAACCTCAGGAACCTCCTGTGTTGTGGCAATATTTCTATATGAAAATATGCGTCATTCAGGTTGACCGTCACAAACCAAACCTCTGGTTGAATTTGAGAAACGATCATTTTGGCTGTCAACATTTTGATGTTCAGCCCAAGATGATGTAAAATTGGATGCAACCCACCCCCATCTCTCGTCTGGAAGGGGAACATAATCTATGGCCCCTTTTCCCAGCAAAGTCTGTAATTGCCAAGTCAGCAGATGCGCTCGTTCCGGTTTCATGGAAGTGACGACCACGCCATTGGAGAACGATGTGCAATGGAGGGGGGTGGGGGGGTGTTAGGTGTCCGGCATCCTGAAACAAGGCAGGAAGGAACCGAGCACCTAACATTTCGCTGGAGACCGCTGCTTCCCGAAACACCAGTGGTGGCGGAGATTAGACATCGGCCCCCATAGGGTGCCAGGGAGGAGTCTTTATCCCTTATTGGATTTTTTACACATCTCTCTCCAGGGGGAGACACCCCCGTGGTCCTGGGCACGTCAACCTCAGGACTTCCTTTTTGGCGCAGATAATGCTCCTCAGGTCCGGTGTTTTTTTTGTTTTTTTTCTTTGCTTTGAGGTGGATTGCGAAGCGCGACGAGTCCCTCCCCTGTATCTACGACGGGGGTAGCTGGCTCGGCACACTCTCCTTCTGTGCCTCATGCCTCGTGGGGACCAGACCTGGTCGGGACTGGGTGGCCGACAGTCCCAACTCCTGAGCACGGCAGGGGAGAAACCTCACAGAGGTCTGCTTGTAGAGCTTTGCCTCCCGAACCTAGTGGCGGCGGTGTTTACAGCGTCGCCAAAGAAGCCGGAAGGCGAGAGGGGGGGCATCAAGGAGGAAAACGCGATCCCTGACCTCAATGCCCGTGAGGTTTAATCACAGTAGTCTCTCCGTGACCACAGAACGCAGCCATAGAACAGCCGATAGCCTGCAAAACCGCCATGGTGTGCAGGGAAGCACCAGCCTGACCCGCTGCCTGAAAAGCTTTCCCCACCAACGAAGATGTTAGTCTACACGGCTTGGTGGGCAATGTGGGCTTTTTCAGGGAGGATGAGCTCCCAGGAGAGAGATAGCTCGCAAGCGTCTCTTCAATCTGGGGTATCATCATAAAACAGGGGATGAATAAGGCTTATTCCATGAAAGAGTTAACTCGTCATGAAGGTCGCCAAAAAACGGGAGGAACCCTCGTTGAGGCCCCTTAATAGGGAGATCACAAAATGCTTGCACTTTCCTTGAAACCCAAGCACTCAAGAAAAAGTTGTGGAGATCGCCCTCCGAAAGAAATCACACGGAGGCACGCATCTCTCAACCAACTCTTGCCATTATCGGTAAGTAAAGTTTTTTTCTTTCCTACCGTGATTCTGTTGCACACACACACACACGCAAACACAAAGCGGTCCTGAAGACAAAATGATCTGAGGATGTTTCCGGTTCACTCCTATTTATAACCTGCAGGTTCACCTTATTCGGTGACGTCATGCCTGGCAGAGGTTATAAGCCGAGGTATTCGGTGGTTTTGACATACACAGGCTTCACAACCGGAAACAAAGAGATGTTCCCATAGCGTTTTCACGCAGCATCGAGTGTAGCTTTTGAAAGGGAACAAGTCTAGTAAGAAGTATATTGTCATGCTTTGCTAAAGGATCCTGTCTATCACGCAATACAGGAGGAATTTGAAAAACTCTGCGTATAATCCTGACTCCTTCAGTAACTGATTGCTCTCATAAACGGACAAGACATGGGTGCGACAGATTTGAGAAAATTACCTCCACTTATATAGACGCAATCGGAGGATAGAATGTTACATACTATTAGACACACACGGAGATTAACACACGAATGATGACCACACACACACACACACACACATGTATACATATACTGTATGTATGTTTAAATACATCCATCCATGCAAGATGCTTTTCTTTTCCCACATGAGTCAGTCCGCGTCAGTCATGCTCTTTAACCAATCAGATGTAAACTCGCAATTTCAACCAATCATAACCGGCCAGGAGCGCAGCCTCAATCCTGTTTACATGAAATAAACCTGCTCCCGAGCAGCTTTAAGCTTACGGACATGTTGCTATGACAGCAAGTGCGAGATTCGCCTCGAAGAACGAAACAATCCAAGATCAGGACAAATCCACAACAATCAAATCCAGCTAACTGAGTTAGCAACGTACGAAGAACGGACCCCAGCTTTGCTCCCGAAGTGACGACCTAAATATGAAATCAAATGTCAGGCTGCTTTTTATTTGTCTCATGAGCCCTTCCAAGTTTACAGTTAAAAGTTAAAGTCAAATGTTTGATTTTTAACTTTAGATCATGTTGCTAACTACGTATCTTTGACAAGTTTAAAGTGAAAACACCTCAACGCTGAAAAATCGGTCTCACTTCCTGTTCTTCGACTTACATGTTTTGCTCCTTGAGGATGAAATCAAATTAATCTGTAATGCAGATTTGGTGATGGATTGAACAAAATGAAGCAAAAATAAGGTTTTTCGGAAAAAGTTATTAAATGGCAAAAAATCCAGTTTAACATCCTGGATCATCCAGCGGCGCTTTGCCGAGATATTATTATGAACCTGTTTCCAGATTTGCTCTGTTACTGACGCCGAAGTTCTTCAGTAAAGAACAACAAACATTTCACTAAAGGTAGCTGAGAGCGTCCTAAAGAAGTCATAAAATGTGTAAAGTGAGTTCGGTCGGCTGCCGCAGACTTCCACTGTAAAAAGAAGAAGAAAACAAACAATTCCAATAAGTTCCCTAAACACCTGCAATATTTAATTTCTTCATTTTAATTAATGCACAAATATTGAAGTAAGAAAGTATGATTTTTAGCCTTTAATTTATCCGCTCAAAAAATAGACAAAATAAAAATTCATTCTGAGTTTTAAGAGGTTGTTTTTTTTTTCTCATTTTTAAAATTTCATTATGTTTATTTTTCTTCAAATATAATTTTTTGTTTTTAAAATTATTTCCCTCATCGCCACCTACACAATGAAGTAAAAATAATTAGTCATTATTATTTTATACACAAAATGAATCTTTGAAAATATAATTTTTTGAAAATTTTATATTTAAATATGTCTCACAGGGACACAAAAAATACATAAAAATTCAACAATATATGAATGTATTTAAAAATATATGAATATATAAATAAACTACAAAATAAAAAACAATATTTCCTCACTCACTCATCATCTATAGCGCTTAATCCTGTATTCAGGGTCAGGGGGGGCGGAGCCTATCACAGGAGACTTAGGGCACAAAGCAGGGTACAGGGTGTCAATCCATCGCAGGGCACACACACACACACACACACACACACAGACACACACACACAGACACACATTCATTCACACACTATGGCCAATTTTGGAACGTCAATTAGCCTAACCTACATGACTGTGGGAGGAAACCGGAGAACCTGGAGGAAACCCACCAAGCACGGGGAGAACATCCATGCACACAGAGACGGGAATCGAACCTGGCCAGGAATCAAACTCAGACCCTGGTGGTGCAAGGCGACAGTGCTAACCACTACACCACCGTACCGCCCAAAACAATATTTAATAAAATACAAATAATTATAATTAAATTAAACAATAAAAACATTGTAAGAGAAAATATTTGTATTTATTTTAATTATTTATTGACACACAATAGAAAATAATGATATATTTAGGGCACAAATAAGAACAAAAAACCTAAATCACAGCACACACATACACACACACACACACGCACACACACACATGAACACACACGAACACACAAACACACAAACGCACACACAAAGAAATCATGTAGTTGTCTGAGCAAAGACACCAGCAGTGAAAACTTTTTCTAAACTCTTTTGATGTTGTTCTTGCTGTTGTGGTTGTTTAATTAATTTATTGCGATTTGCTCACAAATCTCGGAGGTTGTTGTGTCTGTTATGCAAGACAACAGGAAAATAATGATGTTGCCAGTTGTTTATTGCAATAATTTGTTTTTGCGCCAGCGTGAGATTTCATTAATGAGAACGTTGTCTTATTCAAGGTCAAACTAAATTAATTGAAAAACCTAAACACTCACACACACACACACACACACACACACACACACACACGTGCACACACACTCATCATCTGCATGCCAAATCTGTTTTGTTTCCTCTTGCTTTGTGTAGAAACTATTTTAACGCAGAGCGACTAATAACAATCACTCAGGGGTAAATATCTGAATATTAAAACTGAAGAAGAAGACAGAGTATGAATGCTAACACCGCTAATATCCTGCAGTTCTGTAAGACCGCTAGCGCGGTGTGGAGGACACGTGGACTTATTTCGAAACGTCTGGGTGACACCTGCTCCAGTGTGGCGTCTCGGATTTGTCTGGACCTTCAGCCCCGTCTCCCGAACCCTCCTCTGACCCCTCAGGCAAAGTGGTGTGAATCTCATGCGTTATGTTTGCTCCTATAAGTCCTTGTCCTCTGTCTCTCCAACATCGCCCCACAGTGTCATCCAAACCATGACTTACAATCAGACTGGGGACGGGTAAAGTGCTAAGGGCCATGGCATTTAAATGTCCCTGTCTGACAAAAGAATGACAGGAAATGAACGATGTGTCTAATGAAATGAACTACAGTCTCTTTAGTGTTTTTAAAATTATGTAACGATAAGAATGTGTTTATAACGAGGTCAATAGACTGTCGTTGTGGTTTTGATAATTGTGCCATCAGTACCACTTCCAGTGGCTTAGCAATTGAAAAAAAAAAAAAAACCCTGGTAGTAATGCAACAAGAACAAAATCTTTATTTATTTGTGTTTTTTTTTTTTTTTTTTTTTGTCTAAATACCAAGAAACATGGTGGGGGCAGCATTGTGTTGAGTGTTAGACTGATCCTCCTGCTTCCCCCGTCTTTACCAAGACACTGAACTACAGGGAGACTGTGGGGAATGGACAGTGGGGCGGGGATGGGATGTAGTTTTTAAGGGATAGTCGGTGGGGGATGGATTGTGGGGGACAGTTTGTAGTGGACAGACTATGAGGGATGGATTGTGGGGACAGACTGTGAGGGATGGATTATGGGTACAGACTTGTTGGGGATGGATTGTGGGGACCGACTGTGAGGGATGGATTGTGGGGACAGACTGTGAGGGATGGATTGTGGGGACAGACTGTGAGGGATGGATTGTGGGGACAGACTGTGAGGGATGGATTGTGGGGACAGACTGTGAGGGATGGATTGTGGGGACAGACTGTGAGGGATGGATTGTGGGGACAGACTGTGAGGGATGGATTGTGGGGACAGACTGTGAGGGATGGATTATGGGTACAGACTTGTTGGGGATGGATTGTGGGGACAGACTGTGAGGGATGGATTGTGGAGGGCAGTTTATGGGGGACAGACTGTGAGGGACAGACTATGGAATTTACCTGAACCCTGACTGTGTAAGTGTTTGTTAGTGTGTTTTTATTGTGTCTTATTGCGCAATAGTGTAGGGTCACATATGTTAGTCTGGGTAAATGTGTGTTAGTGTGTGTTAGGATACGTCAGTGCAAGTTTTTAAGTGTGTGTGTTAATATCTGTTAGTGTGTGTAAGTATGTGTTAGTGTATATTGGATGTTTCTGTGTTAGTGCATAAACATGTATTTATGTTAGCGTATGTAATGTTGTTTTAGTGTATATTATTGTGTACTTAAAAATGTTTTGTGTGTGTGTGTGTATGTGTGAGAGAGAGAGAGAGAGAGAGTGTGTTTCTGTAGGTACAGTAGGTGTGTGTTTATGTATGTGTTACCATGTGTAAGTACAATGTGTATTAGTGTGCACGTGGGTGTGTAAGTGTTTTGTGTTTCATTTATTCTGACCTTGAATAAGACGACACTCATTAATAAAATCCACTCCGGCACAAAAATAAACAGATGTAATAAACAATGTGTCCTTATTTGCATGTTATTAATAATAAGTCATTAGATAAACAGCAATCTGTGAGATAAAGCCTATAAAAATGTATAAAAATTCGATAGTATTATATAAATATAATAATACAGTATAACAATGTTGTGTATTATTATTTAGTTGTATTAC